>JAECMU010094880.1:552-19492 GCA_016106625.1 Dracogyra subfuscus | reverse complement strand
TGCCAACCAGTGCACTATGATATATGTATATTATTTATTATACCACTTGTAGGTACATGTGATATTGTATGTGTATTACTATTGTTGTTTGTTTATACCAATAAGCCGCTGTGCTTACGGTCAATAAAGAATTGAATTGAATTGATTGGCATATCAAAGGCCATAGTATCAGCTATCCTGTCTGTGTGAGAGTACATATAAAATTACTCCCTTGTTACTAACTGAACAATTTAGCGAGTTTTCTTTCTAAGATTATATGTTAAAATGACCAAAACTTTTTAATTTTTAACTCGACTGCCATAGTGGATCTGTGACAAGTAAGAAAATAATGCCATGATCAGACTACCAAGTGTCACGACGGAGTTGACCAACTCGCCGATCTCTCGACTTCTACGACTGTCAAGTTGCTACGATCGATTAGTTTTTAATCTGAGCGCACCGATCGTAAATCGGGTGTTTAATAAGGAAATTACAATGCAACCGTTGAGTTTGCCGACTCCGTCGTGACAGTTGGCAGTCGTAGCCTAGCATCATTATTTTGACGCAATACGTCATTTCGTTTTGTCACGTTATTTATTAATCGTAGTTAAATATTAGAACATGTTAACGAAGTCATGAGGGCATGGATATGTGGGTCGGAGGAGGATGGAGTGAAAAGTAATTGGCCAAAAGGTGCCTAGTGCGACTATCATTATTAACCACTCGTGCCACCGGCAACGCCATCTTGCCGTGAAAACGAAACGGTTAATTACAACCGGCCTCGGTGGCGCAGTGGTTAAGCCATCGAACTATAGGCTGGTAGGTACAGGGTTCGCAACCTGGTACCGGCTTCAACTCAGAACGAGTTCTTACGGGTCAATGGCCACTACACCATCTTTTCTTCCACTAACCAACTAACAACTAACCCACTGTGCAGACAGCCCAGATAGCTGAGATGTGTGTCTTGTACAGCGTGCTTGAACCTTAATTGGATATAAGCACTGAAATGAATGTATGTTATTACAGTTTTAAAGGGAAAGGATGGAGAAAATTAAACTTTGTGTAACAACACCTCAGACTAGTTTAAACTAGTTATTTGGACCGCTCTACTACAGAACTAATTTCTAACCCTTGCAGATAATAAAGTTAAAGTTTGGTTAATTTAATGACACCAGTGGAGCATTTTGATTTATTCATTATCGGCCATTGGATGTTAAGCATTTGGTAACTTCGACTGGTAGTCCTCAAAGTCCTAAGTCCTAAGTCCTAAAGGTTTTACGTACACGTTCAGAGCAAGCTGTTGTAGCGTACGCCCATCACAGTCGCAGGGACCGGCCTTGGCCGGATCCCTCCGTCTGTGACAAGAAAGGTGTGGGGAGGGGTAAGAGGGGACCACCTGCGCTATCAAGTTCAAGAGAGAACCAGTAGCCCAATCAACTTGGTGGCAGGTGGTAGGTAAGGGTGCTATGGAATTTTGATACCCTGATGGGTAGTTCCGAAAAGTTTTGAGTGTGCAAGTTAATTGAAGGAATTTTGGCGCAATTTTGATGGTCGTTCTAAATAAAACAGGAGTGTGAGCTATATTTTGTTCATTAGTAGTCCGAAAAGAGCTAAAGCAAATCCGCTACATTTTTATATTATGTCATGTCATGTCATAGGATTTTATGTGCACATTCAGAACAAGCTGTTGTAGCGCACGCCTGTCTTTGGCGCAGGGGCCGGCCTCTCCGTCCAGGACAGGAAAGATGGGAGAGGAGGGACCGCCTGCACTGGCAGGTGCAAGGGAGCACCAGCAGCCCGACAAAGTCGGTAGCAGGCAGGGGTGGGTGGTGGTGGTGTTATGGAATTTTGAATGGAACAATTAATTAGCCAAAGAGAAAAAGGTGCGCGATTTTGATTGAGAAAGTAATTTTGAACGGTCGATCAAAAGGAAAGTATCCGGAGCTAGTATAGGTTTTGATTTAGTCGAGAGTAGCTCGTTAATCTGTGGAGTCTCCCTAGGTTGCTTATAGGGCCCTTAAAAAGGGCCTGACCGTTTCTGGTCGTGCCATGCATTTTATATTAGCAGCAAGGGATCTTTTATATGCATTTTCCACAGACAGGACACCGCCTTTGATATACCAGTCGTGGGGCCTTGCAGATCTGTGCCTAACTGAAACATCGTAAACGATTCGTTTTGAAGACTGCAATCTTTTTCCAATAGAAGTCAAATTGTGTGAGGGTGACACAGACGGTCAGAGAAATGTTATAATGCTTTCAAATTTGCGATTACTTGTGCGATGTGTGGGCGTGCGTTATTAGGCTTTAATGTGACGTGACGCTTGAGGACCCGCTGATTGTAAATTGCAATCGCGTAACATCTGATCATAAAGTTGTGCTGCCATGACTCTAGACGTGATTTGTGGGACTTATGTTAAACGAATGCTGCGAGGTGGAAACCAGTGAACTCATTGTTGAATAATCAGGAGAGAAAAAAACAACAAAAAAACAATGCCTTTGTATTAAATGCAGTCCCGGGTCTCGTTCCACGAAGCGATCTTAGCGCTAAGATCATCGTAAGTTCATAAATACTTTATGCACTTAACTGATCAGTTTAAAAGACCTTGACACAAACTGTCGCATCCTAACCGTCTCTTGGCGCGTGTGCAGAGAGGTTTTTGAGGATCGAACATGCATCTCAAAACGAATTGTCTTTGGTTTGGGTGTTTTTTTTTTGGGGGGAGGGAATTTACTACTCAGTTGCTCCCCCCCCCCAATCCCATCCCCCACCCCAAATAAAAAATCCTAGCTACGGCCCTGGATTCAATCCTTGGATTTGAAAATTTATGTCAACAACTGGTTAAATAAACTAATATTTTAACAACAGGCCTCTGGTCACTGATCAAACAATGTAATGGAAAAACATCCCTTTTATTGTTTGTGGTTGTCAGTATAATAAAAAAAAATTGGAAGTTATTAATTTTCTTTTTGTAACTCAAATAATTATAAGGAATATGTGTGTTTGTTGTGTCGGATTTGACAAACTAATAACGATCAAAGGAGGATTTAAAAAAAAGAAGGTTAGTTTATGCTCTGTTTTCAATTACTATTTTTGATGTATGACAAAAAGTGTCATAATCACAAATATGCTACGGGTACGAAGAAAGGAATGACATTTTTTTCACGTCTTTCAATGACAAGACGTATAGCTGTGACACTTTGTGTTGATTGGGCGGGACGTGGCGTGGATACAAAAAACAGCATGCGTTGCCTGATGTACGGTCTGTTTAGGATCGATCCACGTCGTTAGGCTTCACAACTGTGTAACAAGGACCTCAATAGCTATCCTATTTGTGGGATTCTGCATATAAAATATCCCATGATGTTAATCAAAAAGATTAATTCATATCGTGGCAGCAACGGGTTTCTTCTCTAATTATCTTTGCAGTCCTTAACCATATGTCCGATGCCATATAACCATAATTAAAATGTTTTATCAAATGTTTTAAATGGCTTTCTTTCTTCCTTATATCGAATTACGGTTCAAGCACACTGTCTTGGGCACACACCTCATCTATCTGGGCTGTCTGTCCAAAACGGTGGGTTAGTTGTTAGTGGTTAGTGTGAGAGCAGAGGGTGTAGTGGTCTTACACCTACCCACTGAAAAAAAGAAAGAAGTGTTTTATTTAGTGACGCACTCAAAACATTGTACTTACGGTTATATAGCGTCAGGCCCACACATATATTGAAACAGAAAACCCGCTATCGCCACTTCATGGTCTACTCTTTTCGATTAGCAGCAAGGGATATTTTATATGCACCATCCCACATACAGGACAGTACACACCACGGCCTTTGATATACCAGTCGTGATGCACTGGCTGGAACGAGAAATAGCTCAATGGGCCCACCGACAGGCATCGATCCCACACCGACCGCGCATTCAGCGAGCGCTGTACCTCTGCGAACCCAGTACCTACCCAGTGGCGTAGCCGGAGGGGGGGGGGGCAGGGGAGCCATGCTTCCCCCCCCCCCCACACACACACACACACACACACTCTGGGGACAATTAGGTATGATCAGTGGCGTACTCGATATCACTATTTACTTGGCTGCCAGGTGCCCTCCCAACCCCACCCCCCCACCCCCTACAAAATCCTTCCTACGCCATTGTACCTACCAACCTTTGTCCAATGACTAAACCACGACACCACTGAGACTGTCAATACGCTTAAAGACACGTTAATAATTTCAATCGAATGACACCACTGGTTTCCTTGGCATTGCGTCGCGACCCAAGCTGGTCCAATGAGTCATACATTATATGGAACACCATTTCTGAAAAGCAAGATGGACACAGCAAATTGTTTTGGATAGCTCTTCATAGATTTGGCCATGTCGGGTTAACTTCATTATTAAGTACTCCATGTCGTAGACGTAAAAGAAAATCCATAATCCATTTATCCTTAATTCGATATCGTTCAACCTCGGCCTCAGTGGTAAATACTCGTGGAGTGCTATTTCGGAAGATCTATTCGATAGTCTGATTGGTCACTGTCAGTTAGATATGACCAATGATCTAAGACTTCGATAAGTTTGAAGAGTTCGCGAAGATTTTAGTTTTTAAAAAACCCACAAAAAACAACAACTCCAAAACAATCTTTTCATATATTGGACGATGTTTGTACCGGAGATAGATGATAGGTTTAAGGAACGTCTCTCTCTCTCTCTCTCTCTCTCTCTCTCTCTCTCTCTCTCTCTCTCTCTCTCCTCTCTTTCCTTCCCTCCCTCCCCCCCCTCTCTCTCTCTCTATCTCTATCTCTCTCATAATTTAAAATCTGCTGTGATCTTATTAAATAATATTCTCTTCTTTTTTTTCTCCAGATTTCTCTAGTATCATGTTTCTTAATATGATATTTGGCCTACAGAACGATTGAGAGTATCATGGAATTAATTGAAACCTGTCTTTCGTTACTTCTTCATACTATCCTGTAATTGCCTTCTGAAAATCGAGTTAATGATAGATGATATTTTTTAGCCATTACCCATTGAACAATCAATGATTTTGTCTGGCCGCGAGACTTCTCTTTAGATGAATGCACATTCGACGCTTTTTGCCGTTATCAACCAATCTGTTTCGTCATTTCGCGATGTCTTAAAACCAGCAACGCAAAACTAATTAATTGTTATACTGGAAAACAATAGAATTTTATTGTTAGTTTTAGTGTTTTCTTGGTTGTTTAGGGTTGGGTTGTTTTGTTTTTTGTTAGGGGGTGAGGGTTGTATTATTAACATCTTATTCACTTAACATTTAACAGCTCAAAATAATTATAAGACCGCCAGGTGTTCCGTATGTAGTTTTGAACAGTATATGTAGTATTCATGGTGAAACCAAGATCAAAATGTTTGCATTATGTTTGAACATATTTGGGTATATGTGATATGTGGCACAATTTTTGATGATGAAAAAAATAAGGATAAAATACTTCAACCTTTTGTGTGTGTCTCTTATTCTAGTATGTAAATTAGATGTATAATAGTTTTTGTTTGTTTTTGTTTGTTTGTTTAACGACGCACTCAACACATTAGAATTACGGTTATTTCGGCGTCGGACATACGGTTATGTTGAGAAAAAACCCCAGTGGGTAGCTGACGGGGATCGATCCTAGACCGACCGCGCATCAGGCGGGCACTGTACCACTGGGCTATGCTGTCCGCTAGATGTATAATAGATAAAACTGTGAACAAGTAACGTTTCTCTTTTATGTCTTTCTCTCCCTCAATTCTTTTTCTTTCTTCTTTTTTATTTTTTTTATTTTTTGATGACGAAAAATAAGGATTTTCAACTTTTTATATCTGTTTCTTTTTATTGACAAAAGCTATCGTATGAACAGAAACAAAAGGTGCGAAAAGTGCAGGCAATAAATCACGATAGTCTAATTATTATTTCAAGGGGATTTATTTTCTGTATGTTACTACAAATAACGAGTATTTCTCGTAAAGTTCTATTTTGGGATTATAAATGTGTAATAGTGAACACATAATACAAGATTACAAATAAAAGTTGTCTTAACTTCAGATATTTAGCGCTTAAAACATGTCTTCATTTGAGGTTTTTAGAGCAGTAGGCTAATCGTTTGTGAGGTGGTTGCGTATCATATGACCGTCTGTGAAATACGACTTAGTTTCATTATTAAATTGTATTACGTCGTAAATAAGGGTATAAATATCAATGTCACAGACGCTCGGGATTTTAGGGCCGATCCCGAAACGGACGTAGTGGGTGGATGAAAGATGATGGAACTGTTTTGAAGTTTGTTTTCCTGCTGTGTTGGCTGCAAGAATAACATTGTAGTTCAAAGAAGGAACTTGAGAAATCTCGCTGTTTTTCCTGTTTTTATGTTTTATGGTTTTTAAGTTTAGTTTTTTTAATGACGAACACAGCATTTAGTTAACGAAACGTTGACACTTTTACTTGGGTTTTTTTTAAAACAGAGATTTTTTTAAATAATTATGATGTTAATCTCAAATCTATAAATAGAGGTTCAATTTTATGTTTTATCTATCTGTCGATATATCCATCCACCCATCCATCCATCCACCCATCCATCCATCCATCCATCCATTCATCCATCAGTCCATATATCCATCCATCCATCCATCCATCCATCCATCATCCATCCATCCATCCATCCATCACTTTGTTCATTTATTTATTTATTAACTATTTGCAATCAACTAACCTGTGTCTATACATGATTAATCACCCCCACTGCAACCCCATTCCACCGCATTACCCTAAACCTTTACCCCTCCAGAAACCTACCAAATTATGTATTTAACGTGAGAGTTTCAAGTGTTGGGTTTCTTATCCTGGACGGTGGACACGGCCGAGGCCGACACCTGTGTCCAGGATAGGCGTGCGCTACAACAGTTTGCACTGAATGTGCACGTTAAGCACTCTGACCTGACCTGACCTGACCTGGACTGACCTGACAAGTATTGGCTTTACGTCTTACGTTATTATAGGAACAGCTTGGTGTTACACCTTCTCCGTCCCCATTATGTTTTCTGTACAGAACTAATTTTATTTCATTTCAACTTATTTTCGTGCTTATATCTAACTAAGGTTCAAGCACGCTGTCCTGGGTTGTTTGGTTGTCTGTCCGAAACAGTGGGTTAGTTGCTAGTGGTTAGTACTGAGAGAGAAGAGAGTGTAGTGGTCTTACATCTACCCGTTGAGTCGTTAAAACTGGCTCTGGGTGGAAGCCGGTAAACGACCAGAGGCGGTCAGGCCCTTTTTAGGACCCTATGGGCAACCTAGGGAGACTCAGCAACACCTAGGTCTAATTAACGAGCTACTCTCGATATACTAAGTCAAAACCTATACTAGCTCGAATGCTTTTTTTACAATTTAGATTGACCGTTCAAAATTCGCGCCAAAATTTCCTCAAATCAAACTGCGCACCTTTTTTTCTTTGGCTTATTAATGCTCCATTAAAAATTCCATAGCACCACTCCCACCTGCTACCGATTTCGGTCGGACTGCTGGTGCTTCCTTGCACCTGCCAGTGCAGGTGGTCCCCTCTCCCTCCCACCCAACTTTCTGTCTTGGACGGAAGAGCTTGCTTCGCAAGCACTTGCACCCACGACAGGCGTGCGCTACAACAGCTTGCTCTGAATGTGCAAGTTAAACCCTATGACCTGACCTGACCTGAAGCCGGTACTGGGCTGCGAACGTAGTATCTATCAGCCTTGTTTATGTTCGATGGCTTAACCACGACGCCATTGAGACAGGTTATATAATTAAAAACTGGGTCCCACATGGGACGTTCTGGGCTGCTACAACGCGTTGGGAATATATGAGGTGAACTGAACTGAAATAGTCGGTGAGTCTGAGGGTAATGTAATAATGTCAGCTAAACAAAAAACAAACAACACTAAAAAAAAAAAAATCCCACCTTAGTTAACGACGCACTTGACACATTTGTAATGGAGCGGGATCTAGCTACCACGGTAGAGCGCTAGCATGAGGTGCTTGCGTCGTAGGATCGAATCACCTCAATGGACCTATACTCTGACACTTCTCAAACAATGCATTGGTATATCAAAAGCCGTGGTATGTGTTGTCCTGTCTATGAGAAAGTGCATTTAAAAGATCCTTTGCTACCAATGGTAAATGTAGCGGGTTTCCTCTAGGACTATATATTAGGCAGGATGTCCAGCGATCCTACTTTTCCTACTTGTTGGGCTTTGTCCTATTTTCCCTACTTTTTCTTCAAAATACCTCATTTTTCCTTTAAAAAATTTGTTTGTTTTACATTGCCATACATAGTTTTAAATTGCTGGTAATGTATGCACTCATCAATTTATGGCACGATATAATCTCAACATTATATTTACACCATGATGGAAGAAGGAAGAAAATACTTTCTTTAATGATGCACTCAACTCATTTTATTTACGGTTATATGGCGTTCAGACATATGGTTAAGGACCACACAGATATAGAGAGAGGAAACCCGCTGTCACCACGTCATGGGCTACTCTTTTCGATTAGCAGCAAGGGATCTTTTATATACATCACCTCACAGACAGGATAACACATACCACAGCCTCTTTGACATACCAATCTTGGTGCACTGGCTGGAGCGAGAAATACCTCAATGGGCCCACTGACGGGGATCGATCCCAAACCGATCGCGCATCAAGCGAACGCGTTACCACTGGGCTACGTCCCGTCCCTTTACACCCTGAAAGTCGTTGTGAAATGGCATTTAATTTCTGACACTCAAGTGTTACTATGTCTTTGTATTTGAACTCTTTCGATACTGAAGCTCTCTGTTGAATACTGGACTACTACTTGGAGCGCGGGTAGCATAGCCCAGTGGTACAGTACCCGCCTGATGCGCGGTCGATCTAGGATCGATCCCCGTCAGCTAACCACTGGGGTTTTTTCTCGACATAACCATATGTCCGACACCGATATAACCTGTCCACGGCTTTTTATTTTTATTTTTATAAAAAATTTTTAATAATCTCACTTTAGTTTTTATGTAGTTTTGCCACTCACGTCACAGTTAAAATTTAGTAATGTTCTGTGTTGTTTTTGACAACCTTTATCGGCACGGCGGAAGAAAGACGACATTAGGGGGAGGGAGCTGGTCCAGACCGAAGGTTTCTAGGGGGTTCGGGGTATGCTCCTTCCTAAAATTGTGAACACTAGATTTCCTGAAATGCAATTTCCTGTATTCTACAAGTAAAATTCATCTCCGCCTTAAGATTTATCACTAATAATATTTTTGATTCAGAATTATTGGGGGACTAGAGCCACCCCACACCCACCCCCACCCCCACCCCCGCTAAAGACCCCCTCCACCCCACTCCACACCAGCCTTTTAAAATATCAATGTTGAATTTCAGCAATGTAATGTCCGTCCGCATCACAGTTTGAGTGTACAATTGTTACTGGGACATGGGTTCATCGCATTAATACGAGTCAGTCTCTGTGGTGTTGAAACAGGTTGAGAAAATTCTATGACCAGTTTTCAAACAGTGTGAACAGAACAAAAAACTATTGGTTAATCAAGGGCCATCAGCAGGTTTACGAATGTCAAACGAAACAAAAACTGCTTAACAGGTGCCTATCTAATCAGCGGGATGTTTTCAATATTCGGTGTTCCAGAAGAAAAAGGACTTCAATCAACTAGAAAGGGCATTGCAAGTAAAATTGTGGCTAAGGACGTTTGTATTGATTGGATAGCTATAACTGTTATCTCCCAGGACAGAAACAGCAGTGGGAAAACACTGTAGATGGTTGGCTATAAAACGTTTTAGAAAATGAAGAATTATGCGAATCGTTCAAGACCAGAGTCAGATAAATATTTTTAAATGTCAGTGACTGATTCGCTGATTCACTGACTGACTAACTGTGTATACAATATTGGAACCAAAAACAGAGTTATTGGGGGTGAGGGAGTTAAAATCTGACAATGGAGAAGACATGATTTAAGCAGAAAATCTTTTAAAATGTCAAATATTGACTGACTGAATGAATGAATGAATGACTGACTAATAATGCGTACAATATTAGAACCACAAATACAGTTACCAGAAGAAAAACGTATATCTGAAAATGACGTAGGCATGATTTAACACAAGGTGAGAAAGGTTAAAAACCAAAGGTGTGCTTTAAAGTGTGTTTTGTTTAACGATCCCACTAGAGCACATCGAGTTATTAACCATCGGTTTTTCGATGTTAAACATTTGGTAATTCTCACTTTTAGTCAACACAGGAAACCCGCTACATTTTTCCTTTCCCACAGACAACAAAGCGCATATCATGGCACGTACCAGTTGTGGTTCACTGATTGGAACGAGAAAAAGCTTCAACACCAAAGTCAGATAACTATTGTAAACTGTCAAAGATTGAATAATAAAATTTACACTATTGAAACCAAACACAAAGTGGTTATTGGTTTTACGTGTAGCGTAAAAATAAACCTGTCTAGCAAGCGTTAGCGACAGGAGGCTGGGTGAACCTGATGATTTGATACTACATCGCCGAGACTGGTCATAAACGTCCGCTTCAATCTCTTCCCATGCTTATATCCACTTCAGGGGACCAGATCTAGTACCGGCCTCGGTGGCCCAGCGGTTAAGTCGCCGGAAAACAGGCTGGTAGGTACTGGGTTCGCAGCCCGGTACCGGCTCCAACCCAGAGCGAGTTTTTAAAGACTCATTGGGTAGGTGTATGGCCGCTACACCCTCTTTTCTCTTTCACTAACAATAACAACTAACCCACTAATTTCTATTCTGTCCTGGACAGACAGCTCAGATAGCTGAGGTGTGTGCCCAAGACAGGCGTGCTCTATAACAGCTTGCTCTGAATGTGCACGTTAAACAATATTGAAAATGAAATGAAAAGATCTAGTTCAGTTGGTAGAGATACTTTGGACTCAGGATCAAACCTCTTCGGCTCACGATTTGTATATCAAATGCCGTGGTATGTGCTTTCCTGTCTGTGGGAAAATACATATAAAAGATCCCTTGCTGCTAATGGGAAAATGTAGAGTGTTTCCACTGAGGACTACGAGTCACAATTACCAAATGTTTCACAAGCAATACCCGATGATCAGTAAATCAACAGTGGTGTCGTTAAACTAAATACGAATTCACTTTATATTCACCGAAGGTTCAGGCACGCTGTCCTGGACGTGGGTTATCTGATTAGTGGTTAGTAAGTGAGATGATGCATATCGGTGCAGTGAGTTAACAACCTATACACTGATTCTTGAAAACTATCTTTGGGTGTGATCCGGTACCGGGGAGCGAACCCACTACAACTACTACCTACCAGCTTTAATATAAGCCCGATGGCTTAACTACTATAACCGCCGAAAGACTAGACATGACATTGTGTAAACAAGAGGTATTTTATGTGCACTTGAACTGTACATATCACGGTCTTTGGCGGAAACATTGGCTGGAATGAGCACTGGGGATTCCGATTAATAGTTAAGATATATATTTACTGCCCTGACCCAGAGTTCACGTATTTACTGCCTTTTGTATAGCTAGCGACATGAAGCCACAAGACAATCTGGATCAATCCGCAGTCCAACCTGGCTACAGAAACCACCTATTGCTCCCACGCAAATAGCCTTTTGTTTAAACATGGCCTTTATACACAGATTAAAACTCAATGCATTTGTGTACGCAAGGGAGGGAAGTTTTCTTAATAACTCTTAACAGATGGTTCGTCTCATTAGCGTTCTTTGTGTGATGTCTGTATTCAGTAATATGCGGTTCTGTGAAGCTGAAAACAAATGGATACAATCTCGGACCATGGACGGGATTTCCCTAATGTATGACAAACCCATTTTCTTTAGTAGATATGAATCTAATATTTTCACATAATGGAACTTTTACCTGTCCCTGTAGTGTGCAGATGAGTATTTTATGCGTGAGAATCAACAACATAATTATTGTCATTTATATCTTAGCCGACAGGACGACTTGGGATCTATTGATATTACTTATCAGTAGTTACATTGACATAGCTTTAGTATTCACAGACATATACCGCCATCAGAAAATGTCAGGGCGCAAGACGTAGCTCAGTGGTATAGCGCTCGCTTGATGCGCGATCAGTTTTGGATCGATCCCAGTTTATGGGCGCATTGGGCTATTTCTCGCTTCAGCCAGTGCACCACGATTGATACATCAATGACCGTGGTATGTGCTATCCTGCCTATGGGATGGTGCATATAAAAGATCCCTTGCTGCTAATCGGAAAGAGTAGTCCATGATGTAGCGACAGCAGGTTTCCTCCCTCAATATCTGAGTGGTCCTTAATCATATGTCAGACGTCATATAACCATAAATAAAATGTGTTGAGTGCGTCGTTAAATAAAACATGTTCTTCCTTCTATAGGCATATATCGGCATCAGAAGATAACAGCGACTGGAGGTAGCTATACATTAACTGTAATTTCAACTGGGGTTCAATGCATTGTCACAAGCGTACGAGAGTGGGAGTAGGGAGGAAAGGGAGATCACTGCCCCCTAGTGCTGGAGCAAGTCCTCAAATTTGGGCAAAAGGTGCTAACCTGAGACCCTTTTACCAAGTATTTCCATCATTCCACCATCAAAATTAGTTGAAATCCATTTACAAATGCGTAGTCATTTGTTTGCAAACCTTTATAGCTGTTTGGTTGTAATACTAATAGGAATAAATGTTATCCGGATTCGGGCATTTTCGTTTAAAGGGACATTCCCGAGTTTGCTGCATTATAAGATATTTCTGACTTATAAAATATTTCTCCGTCAGCTAACCACTGGGTTTTTTCTCGACATAACCATATGTCCGACGCCGATATAACCGTAAACATAATGTGTTGAGTGCGTCGTTAAAAATAAATAAAAATAAAATAAAAATAAAATATAAAATATTTCTACGATTAAACTTACATATTAAATATATTTTCTTGTTTAGAATATCAGTGTCTGTATATTCAATGTTTCTGATCGCTTTCATATTTGAAAGAAGCCCAAATAATTTCGTAAGTACGAATTTTTTTTTTAAGAAATAAAATGAAATGTAACCTAGTACAAATATTAGAACGATAAAAAACACGGTTAATATATAGCCACTAATATTTTATGCAGAAACACGTATTTGATATGTAATTACAATCGTTAAAAAGTCTCACTTAGTCGATAAAATATTAAAACGTGCAGCAAACTCAGGAATGACCCTTTAATTCAGGCAAAAAATACCTTTAAAGTTGGGACGTTTTTTCTATACTTTTCCACAGACATATCATCACATTTCATAACCAGTCGTGGTGCAATGAATGGGATGTGGAAATTCTCAATCAGAGAAAGGGTTCCCTGAGGTGATTCGATCCTACGACGCAAGCACCTCGGGCGAGCACTCTACAGATTACACTAGATTCTCAAATTGGATCGACACGTATGACAAGGGTCAATATATAGCTCATTGACAGAGAGAAAAAATCCTTGTAAAATAAGGCATAATGAAAGTTTGTAATAGTGATATCAGCTGCTAGTGAAAATAACAGCCATTCGTTAGTGTCCTCTGCGACAAAATGTGTGAATCTCCATTTCATTTCATTCATTTTATTCATCTCATTCATTTCAAATTGGGGGCGGGACGTAGCCCAGTGGTAAAGCGTTCGCTTGATGCGCGTTCGGTCCGGGATCGATCCCTGTCGGTGGACCCATTGGACTATTTCTCGTTCCAGCCAGTGCTCCACAACTGGTGTAACAAAGGTCGTGGTATGTATTATCCTGTCTGTAGGATGGTGCATATAAAAGATCCCTTGCTGCTAATCGAAAAGAGTAGCCCATGAACCATATGTCTGACGCCATATAACCGTCAATAAAATGTGTTGAGTGCGTCGTTAAATAAAACATTCCTTTCCTTCATTTCAGCTTGTCTGTACAGGATAGAGGGTTAGTGGTTACTTGTTAAGACGTTAAGTGAATGATTCTTCAATAGCCGTGTTTAGTGAACGACAAAACCGCAATACATGACCAGGGCCGCACTTTGCACAATACAGAGTGCAATGGATATTTGACAAACTAGTGGATCACTGCCGCTCCCAAACTAGTTCACCAAATTAGAGCTCATTAGAATAAGAAGAAGAGGTTAGTTTTGTTTAACGATACCACTAGATCACATTGATTTATTAATCATTGGCCACTGGATGTCAAATACGTGGTGATTTTGACAGTAACAGAGAGGAAACCTGCTTAATTTTTTTTCATAAGTAACGATCTTTTATATGTACCATCCCACAGACAGAATAGCACCTACAACGGCTTTTGATATACTAGTTGTAGTGCACTCGCTATGGGCCCACTGATGGGGATCGATCCCAAAGCGACCGCGCATCAAGCGAGCGCTTTACCACTGGACTACGTCCTGCCCCTTCATTAGCTACAGCTGTGACAACAGCTTGTTTTAAAGAGGTATTTAGTCGGTGTTTCCGATTAAAACAAGGCGTTGGGAAGAAGGCCATCGACCCGACAGCCAGTCAAGAAACAGGGTTCAGATGTGGGCTGGTCATCAATTATTTATAATTGATTGTTTTTTCATATATTACAAATTACTGTTTATAAGCAAATAATGGCAAGAAAACAACACTCCCTCCGGACTTTGTCGAGCATTTATAGGACAATATTGGCTTGTGGGTAGTTCTTTCTTAGAACGCTGACCACTATGGATTTTTAAAACATGTATTATTATACGAGTATCTGGAAGTTCAAAGTGTCGTCAGACATTAACCTTAGAGACAATGCCACGTTGTCCGTCTGTAGACTTTATTTGATTTCAATGACCATAGAGAGTTGTTTCCAATTCATCCAGCCATTGATGCTAATCCAACTTAGATGCGATGTCGACGTCCACGTCTACAATTGAGGGACCTCAGTTTCGATCCTGATTTCTCGCGTCACAGAAAACTAATCCTTCTTTGATTCGATGCCATCTTACAAAGTCTCGTGATCTTGTCCACTTTTTCTGATAATATGTCTTTGCTTTCGACTGTTTTTTTTTTCTTTCTTTCTTTTTTTTTTTTTTTTTTTTTTTTTTTTTTTTTTTTTTTTTTTTTTTTTTTTTTTTTTGATCACTGCTAATTAAAGTTACAGGAAGGGAAAGTTTGTTTTGTTTAACGATACCACTAGAGCATATTGATTTATTAATCATCGGCTATCTAACGGTCAGAGTACTCGAACTATCATACCACCACATCTTTCTAGAAACAATCCTAATCAGAAACGTTTGTGTGTGTGTGCGCGTGTTAAAATTTAATTTTTATTCTAATTTTTTTCCTTTTCTTTTAGTAATGCCAAGGTAATGGTGAATAGTGACGTCATAAAAGAAGGCATCCAAGGCATCACCATGACGACGCACCTCCCGGTAAATTTCAGCTGGGACGTTGACAACACGACCTCGAACGAACTTCCGCCGGGCCACTCCCCGCTGATGGTGCCGCTCTACCTCCAGGTGACCATCATAACGATGTACACTCTCATCGTCGTGCTCGCCTTCGGCGGAAACTCTATCATCTGCTTCACGGTTCTGCGCGCCAGGCGGATGCGCACCGTCATCAACCTGTTCATCGTCAGCCTGGCCATCAGCGACATCCTCATGGCGCTCTTCTGCATTCCTTTCACGTTCGTCGCCAACCTCGTCCTCAACTATTGGCCCTTCGGGGACTTCCTCTGCCCCGTCGTCACGTACTTGCAGGTCGTCATGGTGTTCCTGAGTTCGTTCACCTTGACGGCGATCAGTCTGGATAGGTACGTCGCGATCATCTTCCCGATGAGGCAGAAGCTGACAAAGGGACCGGCGCTCATTATAATAGCCATCATATGGATACTGTCTTTCGTGATTCCCATCCCCACGGGACGTTATTCCAGCACACACAAGTACGTAAACGTTACCACGGCGCCGACGTTCTGCGAAGAGATTTGGCCGCTGGAATCCGCCAGGAGAATATACAGCACCGCCATCTTGATTCTCCAGTACATCATGCCCCTGGCGATTATGATCGTCGCCTATGGGCAGATAATCGTGGTGATCTGGATGAACAAGACTCCGGGCGAAGCCGTGTCGTCCAGGGATCAACGGATGAATGAATCAAAGAAAAAGGTATTAACATTATTATTTAAAGGGATTGTCCTGGTTGTGCAGCCATTGTCACATGTTTCCAACAAAATGAGTCATTTTTGGCGATTAAAATTCAGGGCTCGCCTTGTTCAAAAGTGTGTTTTATTTAACGACACCACTAGAGCACACTGATTTATTAATCATCGGCTATCATTTGGTAGTTTTGACAAATAGTCTTTCTGGAGTAAAACAAAGTGAGATTCTCAGGGGAGCAACTGCCCCCCCCCCCCCCTCATCCACACACCCAATCCCAACCCCAGAGGGTACGTCCCTGAGTATGCATTTGGGCAACTGCAATATGAGGATGAAAACAAACCTCTTGTTCATACAAATACTGTTATTCCATGCCACGTTGTCCGGCTGTAGACTTTATTTGTATTCAAGGAACATAGATAGTAATTTCCAATTTCTCCAGCCACTGATGCTAATCCAGCTTAGATACGATGTCGACGTACAAGTCTACAACTGAGGGGCCTTAGTGTCGATCCAAATTACTCGCGTCACAGAAAACTAATCCTTCTTTGATCCGATGCCATCTTACAAATCTATAATTTATGAAATCCGTAAGACTCGTGATCTTGTCCACGTTTTCTAATAACATGTCTTTGCTTTCGACTTTTTTTTTGGTAGATACCAAATAAAAGAGAAAATGTCCACCAGGGTTATTAGTGCTAGCGTCGTTTGGTGCTAAAAACACTAATAATTAAAGTTACGGGTAGTACTTTGAAGATATAAAAAGCAATATAAAAATTCAAGATTGAAACAAAAACAGTGTAAAGAACTGTGCAAAAATACAAAGACAAATATCACAGAATTTTACGGATACTGAATTTTACTCTAAACATCAATTTGTGCTGTATTGGCCATTCTAAAAGAGAATGTTACAACCCTGCACCACGGTGATGTTACAGCACGCGCAAGGGCTGAATATTTGATATCATTTCACTTCACTCGCGGTAGAAGTTATGAAAATAATACATCTATTATTGCCATATCATAAGCGTTATTTCGCAACTGAAAATTGGTAGCTTGAAGGATACCCGTCAAGGGTGGTTATTTTGGAAAAGAAATTAATGTCGGAATGTTTAGTGATCGCTTTTAATACCTAGCTTTTACAAAAGTTTTGGCTGTCCCGTATGTATGAATAACGTATGTGTTTTACTGTATGCCAGTACAAGGCATACATGCATATAAACATGCTTGTTTGTATCCAGGCATCGGCCCTTTTAAGGGCCCTATGGGCAACCTAGGGAGACACCACAGCAACACCTATGTCTAATTAACGAGCTACTTTCGATATACTAAGTCAAAACCTATACTAGCTCGAATGCTTTTTTTACAATTTAGATTGACCATTCAAAATTCGCGCCAAAATTTCCTCAAATCAAACTTCACACCTTTTTCTCTTTGGCTTATTAATGCTCCATTCAAAATTCCATTGCACCACCACCTACTCCCACCTGCTACCGATTTCCGTCGGACTGCTGGTGCTCCCTTGCACCAGTGCAGGTGGTCCCCTCTCCCCCACCCTCCAACTTTCTGTCTTGGACGACAGGCGTGCGCTACAACAGCTTGCTCTGAATGTGCACGTTAAATCCTATGACCTGACCTATGACCTGACCTATCCAGGCATCTTTGTATGCATACATGTACAGTTGCCAAAACAAAAATACTGAAGAATGTTTTTGTTAACTTTAAACCAATGTTGGGGAATTTAATTTGAAACTCTTATTGATTCTCTTTAAGAAGGTACGGCGAACACGGCACTAATGTAATAATACACGCCACACGACACTAATCTAACACTACACCTGACACGTGTCAGTATTGAAATCTGAGACACACTTCAAAACTTTCATGTGTCAAGAGTGATAATTCTTCAACACTCAAAACGTCATTCTGTTGTCGTTAACATCGTCGTGTCTGCCAAAAGAAACAAAACTGGCAACCTTTATCTGCCAGTGTGAGGTTGCTGTATGGGGTGAGAATAGATTAATAATTAAGTAACACGTTTACTTGTGATTATCACAAGTGAAGAAGAAAAATGATTTGTAAAAAACACAATATAATTAAAGGTTTTACGGGCATGTGATAGAGCTGTCGTTAGGTTTCAAGTTGTTTTGATTATAAAAAGTGAAAGATAACGTTGATTTAAATTATAGATTAGAATTATACGTCAAAGGTTTTACGGGAAAGGGATATAGCTGGCGTCATGTATAGGATTTTTTTTATTATCGCTTATAAAAGAGAAGCGTTGATTTACAAGATAAAGGTTTTCCGGGAGTGTAATAGAGCTGGCGTTTGGTATGTTACGTTTTCTCGACTATCGCTATTGAAAGAAAAACGTTATTTAAAAAACATAAATTACAATTTATATCAGTCAAATGTGATGTATTAGACACAGGCA
This sequence comes from Dracogyra subfuscus, assembly GCA_016106625.1. Classification (NCBI taxonomy): domain Eukaryota; kingdom Metazoa; phylum Mollusca; class Gastropoda; order Neomphalida; family Peltospiridae; genus Dracogyra; species Dracogyra subfuscus. The sequence goes on along the minus strand of JAECMU010094880.1, from coordinate 926 downwards.
CCGGACACAGATTAGTATACATGCTAAATTAAAAAAACAAAAACGTTGTATATCGGTAAGCGTTATATATTTCCGCAATGGTTTGCTCATACTCTCTTCATACATGCCTGTGGGAAGCGCAAATAAAACATTCTCGGCTGCTAATGGGAAAGAGTAGCTCATGAAGTGCCTTTTACCTCCATGTATAAGTAATTTTTTACCCTCTCCCTGCAAAACTTCCTGGATACGTGTCTCATTATGTAAATATAATGGCTAGGGTTTCGTTATCTGGGTTGCGGGATTTAGCTCAGTCGAGTAAGTGCTCCCTTGAGGTACTTGCGTTTCAGGATCGAACCACCTCTGTGGATCCATTCAACTGATTAGTTTCCCCCCCC
>JAECMU010094876.1:1587-14253 GCA_016106625.1 Dracogyra subfuscus | reverse complement strand
CTCTCTCTCTCTCTCTCTCTCTCTCTCTCTCTCTCTCTCTCTCTCTCTCTCTCTCACAAGACTTGACACTCGTCAAGAAACCTGGGAGTAAGTGCGAATATGGTATAAGATAACTTCTAGTAGTTACTAACAGATAGGCACGTGTTGTCTGGGATCATATTAAGCTATCAGCTGCGACGAGGTGATCAGCATCTAGATACCAGGTGCTGTGTTTATACAACTTTAAAGTCTAGACTCAATGCTTTAAAAAGTCACGCTCAGAAAAACACGTAGTTCAAAGTCCGATACACGGATTCTAGAGAATCTAATATCAAGCATTTTACAATTTAAGATTTAAATAATAATAATAATAATAATGGGCTTTATATTTCATCATTAATAATTGTTCATAGCTGGGTAGCGATGTTATATGTTGTTAATGTTTGTACTTAACCAAATAACGTCCGGCTGGGTTAAATTTCGAGGTGCACCCCACGTTTTAATACAGCAGTTAATACCACAAGTCGTGTCATTGGTGATACATGTGAGTGTGTTCGTTGTAAAAACAAACATTAGTTTCATCTGAGAGACAAGTGTGTGCATTTGTTTTCATCTAGTACCACCGTGTCAAGTAGCCTTGTGCATGAAACATGTATGGTGTACATTTAAAAATACATTAATACTCACATTTATGTGGAACTAGGGTAGTCATAGATGCTATTCCTCATCTCTAAAATGAGCAGTTTTACCCCCAATTTGTTTTAATTATTATTATTCACTTTAAGGGTGAGTTGTGGTAGTATTTATGTATGTGGTGTTTATGTCAATTGATGCCCTGCAGGTAGGAGTTTTAGCCACATATGTTACTAATGTCGTCTTTGGGATTCGATTTGATGGTATACATCCTATATGTTGGGAAAATCCACCATAGTTCTGACAGCTTAAAATATATTGAAAACGTGTTCGCATACATTGTATGTGTGTTCATAGGTGCCACAAACACACTCTGTTAAACAGTGAAATAGAATCCAGCACTGATACACCCTACTGTTATCAAAACATTTGATTATGGTTGAGTAAACACTATGAATAATTACACACTACTTCAGTGTGCGTAACGTGATAGGAACATGTTCATTACATAACGTGTTTTTCCCATTGAGGTGGCGGAATGTAAACCCACTGTTAAAGCGCTATCCCGGGCCTTGTTCCACGAAGCGATCTTAGGGCTAAGATCACATTTGCTGCATAAAGTTGTTATGCACTTAAGGTGATCTTAGAGCAAAGATCATTTCGTGGAATGGAGCCCTGATGCGCAGTCGATCGAGGATCGATCCTCGTCGGTGGACCCTTTGAGCTATTTCTCGCTCCAACCAATACACCACGACTGGTGTATTTGCTATGCTGCTTGTGGGTTAGTGTATCTTTTTAACGATCCTTTGCTATTAATGGAATAATGGAGCAGGTTCCTCTCTAAGACTATATATCGGAATTACCAAATGTTTGAAATCTAATAAATAAATAAATAAATAAAGCTGCTCTAGTGGTGTCGTTAAACAAAACAAGCGTTAACGTTTTCTCAGTGATCACACTAAGCCGATATTCCTGTAGTTGTTATTTGTGGACGACAACCAGTGATTCTTCTAAAGCCAGTGTGCAGCTCAAGTCCAGGTGACACTTCCTTCGATTGGATAGAATGACCATCCTCGTTTACTTTCATGTTGCTGCCGTATCATCTTCCAGACATGAAATGTGATTAAATGCATTAACTCACGGACAAGAGTACACAATGGACTACAACTCGCTGTCGGAAATATATTGCACTGCCATGGACACCGAGGTGTCGTGTGAGGAGGACTGAACAGGACAATTGCTCCCGGCGCCGTGTTCTATGGAGTGTATCTAGTTACTTATTCGCAGATGTTTTATAGCAGACAACCATAAGACAGGACATTAGTAATATAAACATGAAATTAACTTTTTTGAGAAACATACTTTTGCAATTAAAACTGGTTATCATGGATCCAGTAGTGAAGAAGAACGCATTGTGTAAATATTACACAACCTTACAGGATCATCCTCGGAAAGACGAACATGTTTCCAGACTAACCCGAGAATTGTTGGTCATACATAAAATATGTACATGGGAAAGAGATCTCGCCTACGCTTGGCCTTTACGACATAAGCTTTGGAAATGTCCTGATTTTTTTGCACTGTCATTTATTTTATACATTTAAGTTGGCATTGCAACGGGAAATCAGATTTCTTTAGTTCTTCATCTGTAATGTGCCGGTAGTTAATTCTGTTTCCGTGTCATTGCAGACATTCGGTATAGGTAAGTAACTGTGAAGCAAGTTACTTGATTTAAATTAAACAATGGCTCTACACTAAGGTTTCAGCTCGACTAATAAAAAGAAAGCTAATTATGATTGATGTGATTGAAATGTGCTTCGCCAGCTTTCCAGCGTCAACAAAGGCTTCGAAGCCAGAACTTAACTGATTTCATTGAAAGTGCACTTAAGTGCGGAATTCATTAAGTATCGTCCCTGGTGACAAATGCCCAGTTACAGCCTTTCAGGATGTTCTCGATGCTCTAGGAGAAATTCAATAAAATCCTTATTAACTGGAAAGATATATTACCCTGGTTTTTCTCGCAGCGTCCTCCCGGGAGAGGGGCGTCCAGCTGACTGCTGCTGTCATTTCTACAGTAGTATGTGACAGTTCCATTCGTTGTCAAGGCATTGACGTCATCGGTGGGCTTATGTCATCAGCGCGAATCAAGATTTTGGCAAAAACAATCTGCTTTAGCAAACACTGACATCCCTAGGAACTAACCCTTCGACACTCTCGTTTTGTTTGGCAGTCCCTGCCTGTTGTGATTGAACAGGCAAATAACATTAAGCGAGCCAAATGAAGGCGGCAAAATCTATGGGTTTGGGGTTGATTAATATAAAAGAAAGCTGATATTGTATGCGAATATCGATAAATCAAGCGCGCGGAGTGGTTTATAAATTTTCTTGGTAAACATTTTATGATAAATCTTGTACGACAAATCGGACGCATTACTCACCTTGACCTAGTTTTATACTTTCTCGCAACCATTTGTGAAGACTGGTCTTCTCAATCAGACGTTTAATCGTCATTATTAAAAGTTGTGCGCATCGTATATGTTATTACTGAGGAAGCACATATTAATAGATTGTCTCGACGTGAACTCTTGGGCAGAGATCGACTTTTAATCAAATCATTTTGTTATTCAGATTACTTGATGCCTATCTAATGAGTTGAATTTGCTTCCAGTGACGTCCTTTATTTTATCACCAGAATCACGTGTGTTAATACTTAACACCTCCATTATAATACAACTATAGCAGACTATAAGATGACGCATTCATCACATTTTATTTACGGTTATATGGTGTCAGATATATGGTTAAGGACCACACAGACATTGAGAGCGGAAACCCGCTATCGCCACTTCATGGGTTACTCCTTTCTATTAATAGCAAGGGATCTTTTACATGCATCATCCCACAGACAGGATAGCACATACCACTGCCTTTGATGTACCAGTCGTGGTGCACTGGCATCAGTCTCATACCGACCGCGCATCGAGCGAAAAGATGACATGTCAGTTCTAAAAGGAGCTATCTTCATTTTGTCCAAATTTAGTTTAAGTACATTAAGAAAGATGACTTTTCAGATTCTACTTTGTATCATATATTGCATTGTATCATCTGGTAGGTACTGGGTTCGGATTCCAGTCGAGGCATGGGATTTGTAATCCAGATACCGACTTTAAACCCTGTGTGAGTGCTCCGCAAGGCTCAACAGGTAGGTGTAAACCACTTGCACCAACCAGTGATCCATAACTATTTCAACAAAAGCCATGGTTTGTGCTATCCTGCCTGTGGGAAGCGCAAATAAAAGATCCCTTACTGCTAATCTACTGATATATTATACGCATGGAAAAGGAATGAACAGAACTCAACTCGTAGAACTCAGAACTATCTTAAGTGTTCTCTATTCGTGTCTTTAAATAGTATATGTTCTTACACAGAAACATATTAGATCTAGAGGACACACACGTTAGTGTAATCTGATTCCGTAAGCTATCATTTGTTAAACATACAAAATCGTATTGCCTTTTTCCTTCACCGAAGACGAAACCTCGTACACAATTGCATATGCTAGCTATCGTTTTCGATATCTTGCATTCAAATTTAGGTCGGGTATCTATTCCTTAACCAAAAAAAATGTAATAAGGATAGAGGGCAGTCGAGCTATTTTGTAACCTGAATCCACAAACATTAAAGGGACATTCCCGAGTTTGCTGCAATGTTTAAAGATGTTATCGACTAAAACAAATAGTTCTACGATTAAACTTACATATTTACGAAATTATTTGAAGACAAAATCCACTTTGGGCTTCTTACAAGTATTAAGACGACCAGAAACACATTGAATATACAGACGCTGATATTCTAAACAAGAAAATATATTTAATATGTAAGTTTAATCGTAGAAATATTTTATTCGTCGGAAACATCTTACAATGCAGCAAACTCGGGAATGTCCCTTTAACAGTATATACTCTCACTCACTCTCAAGCATAAACAATGTTATTTCCTTTTTCATCCATGGAAGATGAACACAGGTTATTATGGTTTTGTTATAATTCCAACCTTGTTTCAGACAGCACGGAGTTGAGAGGGAACGCCACTTCAGGCCTCTTCAACGCTATGAAACTATCAACTCTGATGCATTCTCGGAAGCCAGCAGTGCATCTATAGATGATACGCAGCACAAAGCAAGGAAATACTTCGGATTTGGGTACGTTGTAACTGTATGGTTATCGCAGCATGTCCTGGGTGTAGCTGGTACTTTGTTTTGTTAATAATCAAGTGTATAGTATGTAATATAATATCCGAAAACGTTAATGGCACAATTGTTAACATGGTTTATTCTTACGTGTTATTATGTAGGCGTCATATCGAAAGTAAAAGAACATATTTTTTATGTCTTGGATTTGGGTTTCTCCTTCCCATATTCCATTCCCTTGAAGCTTCATTTTAATAGTATATTGCTGCATGCTCACTATAACTTAATGCTTAGGACACCACAAGCTGTCAAGAACATATGTATTATCGCATGGCGCATTACTGCATGGTTCAGATATGTTTGCTGAAATTATACGCACAAAGATAAAGTGTATGTACATTTCTCCAAATAAAGGTCATCAAAAACATGGTGGAAGCGTGGATGACAAAATAGAACAAAACCTTCATTATACCCAGGGCTACTAATCGATGTCACAAAAAGGAAATGCATAAATATTAATTTTAATTTAGATATATGAATATATAAATCGTCATGATAATAATTACTAAAACTTAAAATTGTCTTATGACTGTAAATACATTGGTTTCTTTTTAACGCTAAATGTTAATTACTGCTATGCGTGTAGTTATGTGTAGTTACAAAACTGTACCATTGACTGTGTGTCGGTGTTTAGACAGTGTAAATGTCTCATTATTTATTTATAGATTCTTGTCCTTCAACAAAAGTCACGAAAACAAGCTGTCAGAAAGCGAGGATGTCGATGAAACAACACATCTCAAGTCAGACTTTGAAAAAGGTATTGCAGAGGAAATACATAGTCAATCATGTATTACTTAAAACGCTACCGAATGTGGCTTTTATTGTATAAATAGCTTTTGCATTAAGTGATTTGGAAATGACAATATATAATAGTTTGTAATAGATGATGTTTGATGCTAAAAAGTATCAAGTAAAACATAAAACAAACCCGAAACGTCGGAGAAATATGTCTGTGGTTATATTTTAGTCTTTTTTTCATTCTGGAAACTTCATACTTGCTATAAACCACTAAATGGTTTTACATATCCTGGTTTTGTTTTATATATTAAAAATCCTTACCTGTAATTTCTGGATATTCACAGCTCTTTACAATTATGTATATTGGTTTTCATGCATTAAACTGTGTCTGATACCTAATGGCGGATATATTTATCGTGCGTGTGTGTTCATTAATATTCATTAGTTCATTCTGAACCTCGCCTTGGAACTGGATCTTTCATAGTCGATAGAGCGCTCGCCTGACATAGTTGTGTCGTTGGATCGAACTACCTCTGTGGGTTTTCCTTATCCCAACCAATACCCCACGACTGTTATATCAAAGGTTGTGGTATATGCGGTCTTGTTTGTGGGAAAATGCATATAAAACATCCCTTGCTACTGGAAACATGCAGCCAGTTTTCTCTGAAGACTTCCTGTCAAAAAGACCAATTATTTGACATCCGGTAGCGATCATTAATAATTCAATGTGCTCTAGTGGTGTCGTTAAACAGAACAAAGTTTTAACTTTCTCAATGATCACACAAAGCCGATATTCCTATAGTTGGCAATTGGTGAACGGCAACCAGTTATTCTTCAAGAGTCGGTGTGTACCTTTTGTCCAGATAACAATTCCTTAGGGCCAATGGCATTATCATCCCGGTGTTGTTAAACAAAACAAACTTTAAACTTTATGAATGTCTCTCTCTTGTCTTTTAGCTCACTGCCATGACGACGAGGCGGTGGTGGAGGACGAGACGAAGTGCGAGTCGGAGGAACAGCCCAACTCTCACAGCGGTGGAAGGCGAGTATCGTTTCAACTGGATGAACCGCCGAAGCCCAAAACGAGCATATTAAAGGATTTCAGAAGGTTTGGGTCAGCTTGCCGCACAGTCAACCCTGTCACTCACCGTCCACACCACTTGTTACTCTTACCCTTTGTATAATCAAAATGATGAACTCATTAGCGTAATTATATTGTAGTACTTCGAATCTCTAAGACAAGACAGTTGAGTGAAAGGTTGTATTTAATTGCATAATGCAAAGCGAATGTGTTAGTTTAAATATGTCTTCAGTTTGGTTAAGATTTAAAGTTTGAGGAGAAAATTAACATTTAAAAGTTTGTAGAAACAAAATAATTATTTGTATTGAATTTAAAAATCGTAAGAACAAAATAGTAGTATAGTATTTAAAATCATAACAACAAAGTAGACCTATCATCATGGTATTTTAAAATCGTTAAAACTAAATATTATAATTGATCTAAAATATTTGTAAATGTCCCTGCATAGTTTAAAACAAATATAATCTCTTTAATATAAACAAAAACACATTTAGAAAATACAGTGAACATGTATAAATAAAATTAGACTTTGCTTCCATTCTTAAGATGTTTCCCAATAACAGAACACTTTTAATCACTAAAGTTATATATTAAATACGGTTTACTTCAAAAAAGAAACAAATACCAATGTGTATATGCCATAGGTTTATAATCGTCCTTAAGTTTATAATTACTAAATTTCATTTTACCTACCTAATATGTTTTTTGTTTTGTTTTTCGTTGGTACAAAATTATTGGAAAGCAAAACAACCAATGTTTGGGATAGTAGGAGTATACACATTGGGATGACGCATTCAGTATTTAGACGCTGATGATCTAAACAAACAAAAATGTAATGTCAGTTGTTAAAAAAGATTCAGAAACCTCTAACAATAGCAGTACGTTTAGGACGGTCTCTTTAAAATATCACTAATACAGTAAACTATTTTGATGATCATACAAAGGGTTTGAGCATCTGCTTGCACGTGACGTGAGTGACGTGGTTGTCGGGTCACGCGGCCTTGTCTGTGGTCACATCTGCACCTGACCGGCTGCACCTTCACCCAACTGATTTCTGTCACCATCTCCGTTATCAGTCGCATCTCGTCATGTCGACAGTGCACTCGCACACCCTTGCAATATGTTGTGGGATCAATTCTTTCTGCACACTTGATAGCCTTTTCACACGAGCCATTTGTTTTATATTGGAATATATGGTTAAGCTGGATATACAACCGCGGTGTGTTTTTTGTTTAATATATATATATATATATATTTATTATAGATCGCTGTACAGTATTGAGTGAAGCAAATTTGGTGCATAGAACTTATGTATCTTAGTTTTCAAAAACATGGTTTTATTTAAATATTTAAATTTTAGTCTACTGAAGTCTTTTAGACAAAATAAGCTCAGGTTTTCGGGTGTCTTTTTTGTAGGAATTTGTGGTTGCTTTTTCTAATATTGTTATTTTTTGAGAGGGTGATCGACAGTTAATTAATTGCCAGTGGTGAAAACGGGGTTTTTGTCCATTACAATCAGTGTTCCACGACAGTGTTATCCAGTCGGTGGGTCCATTGGCCTTTTCTCGTTTTCGTTTCTACCATTGCACTACGACTGGTATATGAAAGGTCATGGCATGTGTTCTCTTGTCTGTGGGATAGTGCATATAAAAGATGCCTTGCTAATAATGGAAAACTGTAGCGGGTTTCCTCTCTAAGACTATACGTCAAAATTACCAAATGTTTGACATCCCATAGCCGATGATTAATAAATCAGTGTTCTCTAGTGGTGTCGTTAAACAAATAATGTTTTTAGATATTGTGCTACTACTGTGCAACAGCTTTATTACTAATAAGGGAATAATTCTTGTTATTAACTTAGAGGCTGTTCCAAAAGTAAACGTGTTTTAACTCTCGAGATACAAGCATGATAATACCTACCAAGCAAACATTCAGCAGCGGGATTCTTCTCTCATTATTGAGACAAAGTGTTGAAATTATCAATACAAATATTTGACAGCAAACTGCTGAAGTCTTACTAAACAAACATTCCTTTTCTTTGTTTGCTGGCTTCCTTCACACTTAGCCACAAGCCAGAATACTCTAGCTGTGTGGCTGGAGTAGAAAATCCCGCCCTTTCCTTTTCATAGAGTCGTCTCTGACGGCAGAGAGCAATTATAACGGTCCTAATATCCGTTAAATGGCCCTCGAACGACAGCGTACTCGCGCTAATTGTCAACAAAGGTCTCACTACACAGATGTTATCTGCCATTGAAAGCCGTGCTAAATTGCCCAACTTCAAAAGAAGACTGCCTATAGAACGGGTTCTCAACATATACCGTTATGAATATACATCATATAAGCATTTATTTTCACTTCAATATTGAGAACATTTCCATCTCAGGGTTTTTTGCTATATGACCGCATCTGGCTGTAGTACCGGTTCGAACAGGTGGTTCATTAACCGATTCACTCCAGCTGTCTCTTGAGCTATACACCCATGTCCCAAAATGTCAATGCACAATGGGCAAAATACAGGCAGAATGTTTACCATATTGTTTTAATTCTTCACCATTTCATGGAAGTGAATATGTGAATCATAACTAGGGACACAATTAGGGACTATAGTGATCAATGAACTCTCACCCGGAAGTGATCTGTATATTGAGACTAAAATGAACGACAACGAGTAATCGGTTCTCTCCCCTTGTTCTGTCAGTGGCGTACACCACCCAGTAGCAAAATCCATATTGTAGTGATTGCTTCATCACTAATGACCCACGTCTTTTAATGCTGATCGAAGTTCTGATTTGTCTGTCCCTAGAGTATTTGTTTTTCAGCGACTACTTGTTTACAAAGTGGAATAAATCTTAATGGAATTTATCATGATAATGTAGGGGAAATCGTGTGACGATACACTTGTACATGGTTTAATAAAATGATCTAAGCCCGTAATATAAATATATATTTATGAATTCCATCAGTACTTAAGTCTGGTGATGAGGCTGGTTATAGCTCAGTGGTAAAGCTCTCGCCTTGTGTTCGATCGATCCCCGTTGGTGGGCCTAGTGGGCTATTTCTCATTCCAGCCAGAGCTCTACAACTATGTAGCAAAGGTCGTGGTATACATTATTCTGACTGTGGGATGGTATAAATAAAAGATCTCTTGCTTCCCTTGCGAGTGTCCTTTCTCATTATCTGAGTGGTCTTTGAGCAGATGTCCGACGCGATATACCGTAATTTATATATATTGAGGGCATCTTTTAAAAAATATATCTTTCGTTTTAATTTGGTAAGAAATAGCCTGCCGCCGCAAAGACTACCAGGGGCGGGACGAAAACCAGTGGATAAAGCGCTCGCTTGACGCGCTGTCGGTCTAGAATCGCTTCCCGTCGGTGAGCCCATTGGGATATTTCTCATTCCAGCCAGTGCACCACGAATGGTATATCAAAAGCCGTGGTATGTGCTATTCTGTCTATAAGATCCGTTGCTACTAATGAAAAAATGTAGCGAGTTTCCTTTTGATTGCTGTGTGTGCCCAGGACAGCGTGTTTGAACCTTACTTAGATATAAGCGCGAACATATATTGAAATGTGGCGACAGACCTTTTTTAACACTGGAAAGTGTCACAAAATCTACCAGTTGTTCCACATTCTAATTAATTGACGCCGTAAATTACAATTTCCCTTAACGTCTACGTGTGAAAAGGATACAGGTTTGTCTTGTTTATAATAACATTTATACTTTTTTATCTTCTTTACTAACATTAATTTTTAAGCATTATTATTATTAATTTATTATTATTCATTATAATCAGTGCCCCATGATTAGTATATTAAAATGGTATTGTTCAGTCTTTGGTGGGCGAGACGTAGCTCAGTGGTGCAGTGCTCGTTCGATGCGTGGTCGGTCTGGGATCGATTCTCGTCGGTGGGTCCATTGGGCTATTTCTCATCTCAACCAGTGCACCACGACTGGTATATCAAAGGCCGTGGTATGTGCTATCCTGTCTGTGGGATGGTGCATATAAAAGATCCCTTGCTGCTAATCGGTAAGAGTAGCCCATGAAGTGGCGACAGCGGGTTTTCCCTCTCAATTTCTGTGTGGTCCTTAACCATATGTCTGACGCCAAATAACCGTAATTAAAATGTGTTGAGTGTGTCGTTAAATAGAACATTTCTTTCTTTCTTTCTTAGTTCAGTCTTTGGGAATGTGCACATGAAAGATCAGTTACCTACCCTCGCCTCTCTCTCTCTCTCTCTCTCTCTCTCTCTCTCTCTCTCTCTCTCTCTCTCTCTCTCTCTCTCTCTCTCTCTCTCTCAGAATCGTTATTTATAAGACATCGAATAGTTTAAAGGTGTCGTTAAACAAATATTTTTTCCCCCTAATATTTCAACCACATGTGTAAGAGAGAGAATGAAGTGATCAAAGGTTAGATCACTCGTCTGAACAGCATAATCCACCCCCTACTCTTCGGTTACCTCCCTTTACAACCAGAGTTTCTTGACTGGTCCATTATACACTGTAATATGTAATATGTGCTCTTAGTGTTTATAAGACCCATTGACTCCTAAGCGGTGGTATGGTGGTAAAACATTCAACCTTAAAGGGACATTCCTGACTTTGCTGCAATTTTCAACATGTTATCGACTAACAGAGACTTTTTAACGACTGTAATTATACATCAAATATATTTTTCTGCATAAAATATTAATCACTGTATATTTAACGTGTTTCTGATCATTCTAATATTTGTACTGTGTTAAATTTCATTTTATATCCTAAAATAATGTTTGTTCGTATTTGAAGACAAAATCCAGTTTGGGCTTCTTACAAATATTACGACGACCAAAAACACATTGAATATATAGACACTGATATTCCAAACAATATATTTAATATGTAAGTTTAATCGTAGAAATATTGTATCAGTTGGAAACATCTTACAATGCAGCAAACGCAGGAATGTCCCTTTAAGGCTGATAAGGTATGGGTTCGCATCACAGCATACGCTCCGACACAGGGTGTGTTCAAATGACTCTTTAGGAAGAAAGGAAAGGAACTGTTTTATTTAACGACGCACTCAACACATTTTATTTTACGGTTATATGGCGCCGGTCATATGGTTAAGGACCACACAGATATTGAAATAGGAAACTCGCTGTCGACACTTCATGAGCTATTCTTTTTGGATTAGCAGCAAGAGATCTTTTATATGCACCTTCCCACAGACAGGATAACATAAACCAGTCGTGGTGCACTGGCTGCAGCGAGAAATAGTCCAATAGGCTCGCCGACGGGGATCGATCCCAGACCGATCGCGCATCAAGCGAACGGTTTACCACTGGGATACGTCCTTTAGGAAGATGCAACACCAATATTCCGACTTGTCTCACTAATCACTAAATAACCCAGATAGCTGAGATGAGAGCACCAAAGAACAAAGCAGTGTGCTTCAACTTTAAATGAATATAAATATTAAAACCATGGTGGGTCGTAAGCGGGAGAAATATTTTATATTAAAAGAAGCGGGTTTCTTCACTTTTTCTCTGGAACTACCACAATCGCCCAGTTTGTACACATCTAGTAACCACAGATTTACACAATGAGCTGCTACTACATTCAACAAAATTTATTTACTTTTTTCTACGCACAATGACTGTCGCTATGTTCTTTACAGAATGTATAATATTCAGCGTATGGCTTCAAATATTCCGCAATAATGCGTTCAGATTGTGTAAGCTTTGATCTCTGTCACACTGCTTTGATCTTTTGTATAATGCTGCTTTGATGCAGGTTGTGTCGTCGAGAATTCGAAGTCATTGCTGCTTGAACAAATACCCCAATTGCAACTACATGTTTTTCAAATTATTGGTTCACAGAACAGTGGATAAATAGGATTCCGAAATAGAATTAATGGCTGGTTATTTTAACGATGTACATACGGGGTTTTTTGTTGTTGTTGTTTTGTTTTTTTGTGTGTGTGTGTTTTTGGGGGGTTTTTTTAG
>JAECMU010094874.1:26219-44000 GCA_016106625.1 Dracogyra subfuscus | reverse complement strand
ACACACACACACACACACACACACACACACACACACACACACACACATGAACATAACCTTAATTAAATGAGACATATCTTTACAAATCAGCATGTTAAACCAACATTATTCACCATTCCATGCAAGTTTTATTCAAACCTATATCATCAAACAGAATACAGATTGTGATTAGGCCATAGATCTATATCTTATGTCAACACAGTTCCAAGTCAGATTTCCTCAAATATATGTTTATATACTAGTATATCACTGCAGTAAAATTGAACTAGATCGAGTTAGGTGGTGTCTCCAAGACCAATGTGGTATGTCTATGTTATTGATAGTTGGAAGTCTGACCTACTGGAAGAGTTACATACGCAAACTGAAATGCAATACAGATTGAAGTCAGTCTTAGACACCAGTCTGTAATCTTATGTCTATATTGGTCTAAGCCATTATTGGAATCTAATGATGAAACACTGTAAACAGAGAATAGGGTTGCAAATCTTCTTCTTCTTCTGGGTTTACTTTCCTAATGCTCAATGAAACTCTGACTAGGAGTTCTGCCGAATCCATGAACTCAGGAGTCAGGGGCAGGTTGTCTTTTCACCCCAGAGGTGGGGGCTGTTCTCATTGTTTTTGTTTTTGGCCAGATGGTCGGTCTTGTTTTGTCATAGGCTGAACAGCTGAACATCTGAGCTGGAGTTTGGGGTTGCAAATCAAAGGACTTATTTTATTAAGTTCATGTTGCCAAAATTAAACTTCAATGTCTATAGGACAGGTATAAATCAGCAACATGGACAGTTTCGGTTTTTTCTATTCTTATTTGTCAAAGAATCTGTCTTGATGACTTATATTGGGATTTAAAAAGAAAATTTTAAAGTGATATTTTGTATACGCCTCACCACTTATGACACAGGACCACAAAAAGGAAGTTTCTTATAAACTTAAACTGTGGGAATTCATTTTAGTCACAAACTTCAGTGTTAATAGTGGTAAAATCATCAATGGATGTGTTTACATTCCTGTCCTGGTAAATAAAAACTTTGTTTGATTTAACAACACCAACAGAGCAAATTTATCCATTAACCATTGACTATTGCATAAACATTAAGTAACTGTAACATGTAATCCTAAAAATGTTAACTGCTAATTTTTCCAACAGATCATTTATATGCAAGTTCTCAAACATGACAATACATACCATGCCATTTTATATACCAGTCCAGAATAGAAAACCCCAGTAAGAGAATGGGTCCACTGGTGGGTATTTGATCCTACCTAACTGAGCTAGATCCTGCATTACCCCAAGTGAGTTTTAATTACTCAGCAATACCACTATATCGACTTTCTTCTCATTAATAAACTAACCATTAAACCATGTTCTGGACAGACCACCTAGATAGCTGAGGTGTAGGGGCAAGACAACATGCTTGAACCTTAGTTGTATATACATGTAATCATCAAAATTAAGTTAAAATTACTGAATGACTGAATGAAATACTAAAAAATTTATCAAAGGAATGAATTGAATGAATGAATGAAGGAATGAATGAATGAATGAATGAATGAATGAATGAATGAATGAATGAATGAAGGAATGAATGAAGGAATGAATGAATGAATGAATGAATGAATGAATGAATTGAATGAATGAATGAAGGAAGGAATGAAGGAATGAATGAATGAATGAATGAATGAATGAATGAATGAATGAATGAATGAATGAAGGAATGAAGGAATGAAGGAATGAATGAATGAAGGAATGAATGAATGAAGGAATGAATGAAGGAATGAATGACTTTAGGTCTAACTAAATGCTGTAAAATTCTGCTGCTGCACAGTCAGCTGAAAATTGCTTTCCTTTTTTTTACCAATACTGGATTTGCCCTTGCTATGCAGCCCAACAGTTTGGGCCAAAAGTGTGTTCAATATGACCTTGTCCTCAATTTGAAGAGTACAGAAAATCTAATTAGGATTATTTATTAGTCTGAAGATCTGTACTTGGCGTGAACACATGTTTTCTCTTCAAACACAATCTGATTTAGTCATGAAATGAATTTCTGGAAACATTTACCAAACATTCAGAAAGAATGTTTTAATTGTGTAATCGACTTTTTCTTCTAATTTTTAATTCACATTAAAAATATATGCACAAGAATGTTTTCCTTTAATTTTGCAAGTCGATCATAATTAAAATACACTCAAAAAAATAGTTTTCTTTTTTTATTATAAAAATTTTTTAAAACCTGTTTGTAACAGAACAAAACATTTACAAGATGCAAACAAATGGCATGATGTTTAAATTACTTTTTTAAACAAATGATTTTTTTAATCTTTGTTTTAAACAAATCGACAGTAACAATGTTTTCTTTAAAACAAACCCGTTCTATTCAGTGTCATCACTCTTTCTTGAACTGTGACATCTCGGGGACAATATACCACTGTTAGGTTTGCTAATGGTCTGTGAAAGTTGGTTACAATATTGAAATAATCACCCAAATTACATTAGCAGGTTAATTTAAAGACACTTTAAGCCTCGTCAGAAAGCGATGATTAAACTTTCACACTGACTGCTCCCCACATCCATTACCTTGTGTCACTAGAGGTAAAATACGGTGACACATTCGCGTGACTGCCAGTATCGCATCGGCAATAATCATTTACAGGGCACGATTTGAGAGATATTTCTTTTCACAACAGTCATGAATATTCCATAGAAAAGATTTAAATTTTAATGAAAAGAAAATTGCATGTTCCAATATTTCCATGCATTAAAAAAATCCCACCACATTTAACAAGTGTAATGGCTACAACACACCAGTATTACCAATACTATATATAATATTATACTTAATATTCAACAATTCTTTATTCAACAATTCTGCACTTCTGATCACTATATTCCTACTGTTGGATAAGTTACTCAAATAATAAAGTTAGGTTGACTTCTATTGATTTAATGACAGATGCACAAAAGAGGCAAAAACAACTGATGTAAAAACCAAACTACAATTACACATGCAGAATGGCAAAGCCATGGTGGCTTGCATGTCAAAATATTTATGCTAAAAACATAAATCACTCCACATTTAAATGCCAGACAGTTTGTAGATAGGGAACATTAGTCCAACACCAGATTCCTTTAAAATTGTGTAATTAATTCCATAACCCCATTCAGTTATAGTAGATTGCATCATAACAATATTTTTTGTTGGTTCATGCCATCAAGTTATATTTGTAGACACATTTCTACCTTTCTCTGGTATTAAATTTATGAACACTGAGAACTTTATAGTATAAACTAGGTGGACCTAAACATATTTTCATTACATTTATTTTTTTAAATTATATAAAATAAAAAAAATTGGGGGGGGGGGGGGCGGGGTTGCTTTTATGCAAATTCTAGATCCATTATTGGATTCACACAAATGCAGGATTTGTTTTTTGTAAAAAAAAATGGGGGGGGGGGGGGGAGGGACGTGCACAACTGAGTAGTTAATAGTTAAAAACTCCTTAAATGGTTAAGAAGATAATTTTCTTTAAGTTTCTATAATGCTTTTCAGATTTTTTCCGGGGTGGGTGTGTGTCAACTACTCCTTGCCCTCCCCGCTAGCTATGACTCTGAAATGGTGGTTTTGTTTTTTAAATGAATATTTACTTTATAGACATATATTTTTAAATAAATCAATTTACATGTAAATTCACTGTGAAATTAATATAATGTATTATCTCAACCAAAAGGTACTTTTCACATTTCAGTAACTTCAAGCTATTTGTTTTTAACATTTCATTTGTTCCGCATTCAGCTTCTTCTCTTCTTGTAGACAACACAACAATGCAGTATTGACTTTTCCACACCAAATACATTTATAGTAGGCGAGACAATTAATTCCACAAAATTCCAGTCTAGCTTCTTCTTTTTTCTCTTTTTTTTAAAAGAGTGCCTGGAAACATTTAGTTTCCAGCCACTTTGTGTGAAGAAGATAATTTTTAACACCTCCGTGCTCTAGTTCTGTAGCCACATTTGTAGTGGAGACTGGAAATAAACTGGATTCCCAAGACTACTTAATAATTACCAGCTAATAATTACACAAAATCAATCGACGGTCAGTCCGGCCCAGCTCAGCCGGTCCACGTAATACACCGACCTAGGCTGACTTACAGGTGACTAGACAATGAGAATCTGTCTCCTAGAAAACAGTATTAGCAACAATCGAGCAATTACAGTCATGTGTCATCGCCTGTGTCTGATGATGATTTATATGCACTGTATAATAGCAATGAGAGATGTCTCAATTACTGGGGGATATTATTTCCATCTGGTTATTATGTCATGTGTGAGTAGCAATTAGATATTATGTCATTCACATGATCCCCGTGTAAATTTTCACTTTTCCTGTTATTGCAGTAGTTAAATGTGATATAAAGGGTATATTTACACCACTGTGGTGGAAAAAAGCTCTTTTTTGTGACAGTCTGTGATTGATTTTCAATCTTTGGGACTCAAATTATTTTGTTTCTATCATGTGGTTGCCAGTCCCACTTGTGTCATTTCTAAAAAACAAAACAAAATTAAATTGGGGGTGGGGGTCTGAAATATCTTTCTTTGGAGTATGCTTTTCTGTATCTATTGTTTATTAAGGACACTTTGGAAATTCATTTAATGAATATGTATCAAATAATTTACAATAAAACCATATTCCATTATTAAAATTGTATCTCTGCACAAGGCACAGCTGAAGGGATATTAAAGGCAGTCGTGATTGCTTCCATGGTCCACTATGTTCTTAGAAAGACCGCCGCTTTCCTAGGAGATACATAACAGGGTGTTTAGTCCCTCCTGCACTAGCCATAGGAAGACTGCCACTCCAAAGACTAGCTGAGAAAACCCAGCCAACCGCACACATCATTATTTTGTCTCTGGTTAATGCATGCAAGTAAACAAAATGCACATTGATCACATTTTGTAAATGCATTCCACTGTGACAGCCATAGAGCCTGTACATGTATGTAACAGAAAAATCTACTTCTACTTAGAGGATTCGAACCATGGACTCTCGGTAATAAAGTCCAGTGCTCTACCAACTTCCAGTAGGAAGACTTTATAATACCAACACTACTACATGTATCTAGCCTAATTTATTTCATCAGAAATCCATCTGAAAATGAATTTATTAGACAAATAATTTCAACCCCATTAATATAGAGACAGCAAATACATTTTAACCCATTAATATAATGTTAAAATAGAGGTCAACAGAAAACAGAGGTCAACAAAAAACAATCACAAAATAATATATTCTTCAAGCCTAACCTAATTCTTTTTCTTTTTTTGTGACCTTCTTTATATAATGACATTAAAAAACATGACTGAAAAAAAAATCCTATAGCTGTCTTTCAAATGTGCCCGACTTTGAATTGCCTATGATTGAAATTGCATAGTCAGAACCTGCCCCTGTGAGCACTCTTAACAAGTGCACAGGAAACGGACTGTCAAAACGCTTCGATTAGCTCCCAACAGCAGTATGACAGCATAATACTTGGTGGATTACGCCTGCCTTCAGTGAAATCTTTGCATGCATTTTCCTCAAATCCACCTCTTGATGGCCGTTCATTTTCGCCTCTCACTTCCACTCGCCTCCTCCTTTAGCACGTGTCCACATTGTCTCACTCTGCCCCGAGGTGGTGCAGACGGCTTCCATTTGTCACCCTAACCAGCAGGAAGTCATTGCCAACACGGTTTCGGGCACCCAAAGATATCTCTCATCTCTCTTTTTTTCCTTCTACAGCTGACCATTTAGTCAATTTATTTTTCTCCCCTGTCGGCTTGAAATACAGTCAGATGTCAATAATACCTAAAGTTTAATAGAAAGGAGGGGAAAAAGGGGGGAAAAAGATGTCGTCAAGTCTTTGTGAATTTTTTTTTTTTTTAAAGATGCAGTGATCCGTGTTTGCTTGTGAAATGAAGCACTGCTTGATGCAAGGCAGACAATGCCTGCCACGCTTTCAACACACAAAAAATGTCAACTTCAACACCGCTGGAAATGACGAGGGTAGCAGTGACATTTTGATCTTTTCATACAAAAGAGCTAGGCTTGAAGCAGAAAATAGGGGACTCTGGTCATGTGGAAGAAATTAAGATGTTTTAAAAAACATATTTCAATGGCACATACTTCGGACTCTTTATAAAAGTCAAGTGCCTTTAGCCGAAGCATAAAATCAGCATTTTGTCAAACATGTTTTATTTTCAATATCAGCTCAACACACAGAAATATGTTTACAAGTGCCACCCACAGAGGGAATCCATGATAGAGATCTAGAATTCATGTATTAAATGCTAGAGAAAAAAATAAAAAGGTAAAATGTACCTTGTAGTGATTACTTGAAATCTGCATGTACCGGTACATCAAATAACATAGATATGTAAAGTTTAAAAATAAACATCCAAGTTTTTTCCTTAAAAAGAGGGAGGATTTGTGTTGTAGTTTTGTCCGCAAATATACTGAAACTATATTTTCAAAACATCACAGAATTGCTGTATTGCTTTTTAAAATCTTTTTCTTTTAAAGAACCGACACAATTACATGATTGTTGATGGCTACTGCAAAAATTACACGAAAATGTCACATCAATATTTAATATTAATAAAGACTTCAGCTGAACAAATAACTTGAAACAAACAATACAATAATACAAAAAGAGAGTTCAATATGACCAGAATAAAATTAATTATAGAATAAGAAGATGAACAGATTGCCATTTTTCATCATTTTGTTTTTTTAAACTTGAACTGGGTTAATAACTCCGAAAACTACCGTCTAAACAACCAATTCCAGATTAGGATTTGTTCAATATCAGACACCATATGAACAAACTCACATCGTTTATTTGCACCACTGTCATCATTAAGACTAGAAATTACTGGTGAATATGAAGAAAACCCGATCATATCACAACTACCGAACTAGGTTTTATAACTGTGGTCAATTTTCTGCATCGACAGTAAAAAATATTTTTCAATAAACTGGGATATAATCTGCTTACAATTATGTAAAAGAGGCCACTTTGGGAGATTCAATCAATGAATTTATGTCGAAAAATGTTATAATTCTTTTGGTGATCAGCACCCAGATAAGGGATTAGACTGGTTGGTTGAAAAAACCAAGAAGAGCCAAAACAAAGAAATGGAAATTAGAAGTTGTAAAGTGGGATGTATTGAATTATATTTATGGATTCTGGAGCTGTTCCAGTCACATAAAATATGTCACACAGAAGACGTGTTTGTAAAACAGATATCATATTAAAAGAAGCCAGAGTTTTTAAGATAAGATTTTTTTTTTTAAACTGTTGTACATGTCTGATCTAGTTTTTCAGTATACAAATATCAGACAAAAATGTGTTTGTATGTCACAGACATCATACTAAAAGAAGCCAGAGTTTTTAAGATAGGGATTTTTTTTAAAACTGTTTTACATGTCTTATCTAGTTTTTCAGTATACAAATATCAGATATCAGACAGAAATGTGTTTATATGTAACAGACATATTAAATGACTCCAGAGTTTTTGTAACTGTTTTACATGATATAGTTTTTGAGTATTCAAGCAAGGACAAACTAATACCAAATTAATTAGCATCAATTGGTTCTAAATATATGGACACCACGGCACAATACTTCACACAAACCATATATATATATATTTTTCATGTAGAACCTAATTAATTAATATCACTTCAAAAAACCCTCCAAAAATCCATTGCGATGAACATCCACATGTACAACTGTAATAAATATGAGAGCTAAGTGCTAAAACTTGGCACAACATATTGTTTCTTTTGCTGCTTTTCCCACTGGAAAGTTAACACCTATATAATAATAATATTGTCTTTGCACTTTGTCACAACAACACAAACAGGGAGTTGGTGTGATTCTGGAATCTGTTTGGCAATCACAATAACAGTTTAGAACAGTGTACACCTGATAACTTTATCACATAACATGAGCCTTCACAGCTGTCTATGTACAATTCACCGAGACACAACTTGTACAGGTCAAATCAGTTGCACAGAAAGTGGCAGTCCTCCTGCAGAAATATCAGGAGGTATCTTTCTGCAGTGGTAGTCTTGCTAAAATGTTAGTAAGGATCTTTCTGCAAAAATGTCAGGAAGTATGTTTCTACAGAGTGGCAGTCTTCCTATATAAATGTAAGGATGGATCATTCTGTCCTGCAGAAATGACAGGATATTTTACAGAGTGGCAGTCCTATTATATAAATGCAAACAAGAATCTTTCTGCATGTTGGTAATCCTCCTACATAAATGTAAGGAAGAATATTTCTGTATAATGGCAATCCTCCTACATAAATGCAAGCTGACAGTCCTACATAAATGTAAGGAAGGATTGTTCTGTATAATGGCAGTCCTCCTACATAAATGCAAGGATGGATCATTCTTCATAGTGGCAGTCCTGCAGAAACATCAATATATTTGTATAGTGGCAGTCCTCTTACATAAATGTCAGGAAGAATCTTTTTGCATAGTGACAGTCCTGTATAAATGTAAGGAAGAATCTTTCTGCATAGCGGCAGTCCTACTTAAGACAAAACTAATGACAGTGTTTCATGGCCGGTAACAGTCACATGCAGCCTTATCAAAACATCTCTTTGATTCTGCTTGTACAGAAATGCAAATTTTGGTTGTGTTTGACATTCAAATTTATACGGCTCACTAACAGATTAAATACTAATAGCAAGTTGACCACAGAGGAATTAATTATCTGCAAACAGCTGATGTAAATGTACTTTGGTCAAACATGTTTTTCTTGGTTCCATTTTCCCTCCCATACATCCAGCTTCACGTATACTCGATTCCTATTATGTTGAGTATTGATTTCAAAGATATATCTAGTTGAAATGTACCTCAGTTACAAAAAATTAATGATTTTGTTATTTTCATCATGCATTACAAAGATCAATACATCAGAATCATGTTTAGAAATTGATACCTCATTATGATCAATTACCAGGAAAATGTCACTGACACTTGGAAAAAAACCCTTAATTATTTGTTTACCAAGTAGCACATTTTTGAAATATTAGCAGACTAGAGTAATTTTATATGCTGACCATTATGCATCCACAGTTATAGCCTGGGGTCATAAATAAGAAATCTTCTTTGTGGTGAGATTAATTTGTGCTTTCTGGTCTGTGGAAGATGAACAAAAAAAAACCTTGCTATTAACTGACAGGAGAAGCCTACATGTACATGTCAAGAGCAGATATATATGTTATTGATGAAAAATCTAAATTACTACATCATGGTCATATAATTTTATATAAAATGCTGAAGTGTTGTTAGAGTTTAAACATACATTACTTTGTTGTCTTTCCATGCTTGTTAGTATTAGCCATGATTATTTTAACCCAACTAGATATATAATATATATATTCCAGCTTTTCATTTCAAAATGAAGTACATGTACAAGTCAAAATAAGAAAAGCAGATAGCATTCAACCTTTGTCTTCAATATACTTACTCAAATTTGATTTAACACATGTTATAAGTAGGTGATCATGTTAACAATAGAAAAAAAACCCCAGCAATTTAACTGAACATCAAAAAGCTATATTCCGTCCTAACAACCTGAAAGGTTTAACTCTTGTTTAAGGAAGAAAGGAAATGTTTTATTTAACGATGTACTTGGCACATTTTATTTGCAGTTATATAGCATCGGACATATGGTTAAGGACCACACAGATATTTACAGAGGAAATCTGCTGTTGCTACTTCATGGACTATTATTTTCGATTAGCTGCAAGGCATCTTTTATATACACCATCCCACAGACAGGATAGTGCATACCACGATCTTTGTTACACCAGTTGTGGAGCACTGGCTGGAATGAGAAATAACCCAATGGGCACATCAATAACTTGTTTAAATAAATATCCTTGACACAAGTAAACAAGACTATATCCCATGTATAAATTGTCTTCAATACTATGCACATCATGCCAAATCACTGCTAACAAATCCTCCATCCTGCCCAATAATTGACTGGGCTGAAATCTAAAAAGTATCACTGTAAAACTATCCGAAAACTATCTGAAATCCGGCTAAATTAATAACTGCAAAAAAATTTGCTAATAAAAAATCATTATTGTGGCTTGATTAAGTCAGCTTGCATTAGAGGAAACAGACGCGCAATGTTCATTAAGCAATTACGTCTTGTACTGTAGGTGTTCTGTGTCGGAGACAATATAAAGGAGAAATGTCAGAACATGTCGGCCCCACCGACCCATTACTACACTGTCCTGGATTAGATATTGACTTTTATAACATCTGTATACGTACAGTCATACCTGACGTAAAGAAAGTCTGCCTACTGTGGATAGTTTCAGATATATTTATTTTGACCATAAACATACACTATACTGAATTTGCAAATAAAGGTGAACTGCTTGTTAAAAACCACCTGCTTATAATGATTATATTTTTATCCAGGCTATTACGTGAATGCCTTGAAGGGATGGAGGTGTGTCATTAAATATTTGTAAATTTTATTTTACAAATGTAGGTGGGTAAAGAGAATAATGCCAGTATGCAGCCAGATATGCAGTCAGTCTAGGATCGAACCCCATCAGTGGGCCCGATGGTCTATTTCTCGTTCCAACCAGTGCATCACGACTGGTATATCAAAGGTTGTGGTATGTGCTATCCTGTCTATGGCATGGTGCATATAAAAGATATCTTGCTACTAATGGAAAAATATAGTGGAAAGTATGTCAGAATTGTGAAATGTTTGACATCCAATTTCCGATGATTAATAAATCAATGTGCTCTAGTGGTATCATTAAATAAAATAAATTTTAACTTTAAGGTTAAGCAGTCACCTTATAGTGTATTGAAGTAGCTATTTAATAAAGATGGCTGTTTGAACAGGTTCAACAATACAAATACATGTATAATATTTACTATTATCAATGAAAACACATGGTAAAATGAAAGGATGAAGTACTGAGACAACAATGTTTAGCAATGTGGTACTACTGAATTATACTTTAAGATACAATTCAGCTGCATTCTCGATACACACTCTAGTTTGTATTGAAAAAATCTCCTGTTACTTATACCACATCAATTAAATCCTGTGTACGATTTCATTTTTAAATTCTTTATTTATGCACGTTTTACCAAATTGCTAAATTTGTTTTGTCTTGGTATAAACAAATGCTGCACTTCAAACTGGAGCAGTAATTAACTGAGCAGACTGACCTATTTACTGTTACCTCATATACACAGAAGAGAAAATCTCTACTTTGACATGGAACGATGACCAAGATACCACACATCCAGCTCTGGATGACACTGTTGATGCCCATCATGCAAAGAACTCACACAGCTCCACTCGGGAAGCCCCACCAAACCCCAGTTGTTAATTACCATGTGCCAAAACCCATTTCCTTTGATAAATAATTAAAAACACTCTGTAATGACATTTGCTGGGCATCCTTTGATGTCGGAAGCATTTGCATCCAGGCTGTAAACCTGGAAACTGTTCTTCACTTGCGACACATATATAAAATACAATTTCCTAAATAGCCCATTATTGCGACACCCAAAAATTGCAGTGGTCTGTCACATTCACTTTGTAGCACCGCTCAGATTTAACACTTGTGTAATTACCGCATAAGCCCTACGTTCGAATTAGCTTAGTCCACAATGTAGAGGATGCCACTGTGATATTTCTTAATAAAATCGCCAAATTTGCCTCTTAATGGAAAACAGCCTTCATGCACAATCTTTGCATGGGCTTTGATCTCTGAGTTAGGGACGTATCGGTGGCTAAATTAAATTTGTATCTGAATAATACACAGTGAACTCCATATTTCATGAGACTACACTGTCTTAGGACGGGAAATTGATTTTAAGTTGATTTTAATTGGCAGTTAAGAACGCAAGGGAGATAAATGATACTCCTATGAGATGTTCCAACACATCAATTTATCAAATGGATATTGCAACGTCAGTTGGTTTGTTGAATAAAATTTGCATATAGCACTAGGCTAACAGAATGTGAAAGATCTTAAATCAAACTTTAACTGACGGGATCCTTTGTGCACACAACGAGTAAATTATCACACAAAGACAGAAATGAGATATGCATGAACGGCATGCATGCATTTGGATAGAATTAAAAACAAATTTGTTAATTTTTTCCCTGTGGTCTTTTTGGCTTCTTGCTCCAAAGCTGAAAATCATAAAATATTAGCAATCTTAAAATTTTGCAAAATGCAAATAAATATTAGCAACATAAAACTTTAGTGAGTTCATCACATCAAGAACTGAAAGCGAATAAGTCCAATCTGTAGGATCAGCTGAAATAAAGTTTTTGACCAATTTTGATGTTCTGCAGTTTACAGACATGTTAATTATTGGGTTTGTTTTCTATTCTTTTAATTTAATTAATAGCTGTTGTGCATTCAGTTAAATACAGACAAAACAAATTCATACATGTATTGCCCATAATTAGTCCTTATTTAGTCATTAGAATAATATGATGTTTGTTTCTGTCTTGTTTGTGCATACATTTTGCATCCAGTTCCATATGTGGAATGTCTATAAGCAATCAAGTTTTTATTTTTTTTATCTTTAAAGCATTTTTAGAACACTGTTGTACATCTCTTTAAATCTAATGTCATGAAATATTAGAGAACTGTATGACCTCGCTAAATTGGCTAAAATATTATGTTCGCTAACATTTCTTGATTTACAGTATTGACAAACAAAAATGTAAGGAAGACACTGCCGTTACTGTTATAAAATGTGGCAAGACAAGGTGTTCTGTTATGTTTCGTTACCGATAACCCAGAAAAGATAAACCAACATGACGTTATATTCAGCTGTGATGTCACGATAAAGTAACATGTTCTCAACTTAGCTAACTTGAGCATTTCAACATTTCAATAGCAGTTGAAATGCTTCCTTAAAATCAGAATGACAGTGGGTAAAAATTACCAAAGGTTTGGCATCCAGTAGCTGATGGTTAATTAATCAATGCGCTCTACAGTGGTGTTATTAACAACATAAACGTTCAACCTTCCCTCTCCCTAGAGTATGGTTTGTATGTTCAAGAAAATGTCAATAATTGTGAAGTGAAACAAAAAAATAAACAGATGAGTGAACAATCATTGTTACATGTGTTACATCATCTTTTTTTTTTTTTTTTTGCTTTGTTGGAAATTTTACTATTTTGTATGACAAACCTCAGAATCAGCAGGATACTAACATACAAATAAATAACATGCCGAAATTAGCATCATAATAATAATAATAACTTTATTTAAAGAGGGCGATAGGTTTAGAACAAGCCGATCTTCCACTGGACCCTCGGCAATACATGGCCTATACTACAGAATAAAACTGAAACAGTTTATGCCAACAAGCACTAGAAGCCGTGATTTTAAGAGGAATTAGAAATGTGAAGGGTTGTTATGTTTCTAGTGAAGAGTTTCTGTGTTTTGGTTTTGGATCACCACAAAGACAGGCATTTCTCGTCAAGTGCTTCCACTGCAACTCCGTGTTAAAACAATAAACACTTCTCCTGCTCCACACAACCATGTTGTACCTTGTTTTTCTTTTGATCCCATCTCTGCACCTGATAGGCCAGGCACGGTTTACTACAAGTGCACACAGACTGCACAGGCAACTCAGTAATGTAGAGGTTTTAAAAGCTGTATGGACTGGGTTCGCATCCCAGCACTGGCTACAGCTGATAGGTTTACTACTACAAGTGCATACAGAGTGCACATACATGTAACTGTGTGATGTAGAAGTTTTAAAAGTTGTATGTACTGGGTTCGCATCACAGTATTGACCCCAAAGTGAGTTTTACTGGCTCAGTAGAGAGATGTACTATTAACGTTAGTATTATCTAATGATATTACTAGAGCAGACTGATTAATTAATCATTGGCTATTTGATGTCAAACATTAATTTCTAACAAATAATCTTCAGGAGATATATGCTACATTTTGTTCCATTACCAGCAAAGGATCTTTCAAATTATATGCAATTTCTCATAAATAAATAAAAATGTGTTGAGTACATCAAAAATAAACCATTTCCTTCCTTTCTCATAGACAATACAACACATACCATGAATTCATATACATGTACCACTCATGGGTTACTGGTTGGGACAGAAGTAATCCTAGTGGGTCTCATGAAACGGTTTGATCCTAAAACCTAAACATCTCAGGCAAATGCTCTGCTGACAGAGCTAACCCCCCACCCCCCTCCCCGGAGATAGAGGTGTAATACACGGACTTCTCTGCCACTAATCAATAACACATAATTAGTTTAATTCTAATCCTGGACACACAGTCCAGATAGCTAAAGTGTGTATTCCGCACATTATGACTGAATGTATATTGGACAGAAAATTTGAATTAATATTTCCTGCTGTTCTATAACTCAAGGTAAAGCATCCCTTTTTATGCAGACATTAAAACAATAAGATTAAATAAAAGAATTTTTTTTTCATTCTTCTTTATATACAGCCTATGTTAAGTAATTTGTGAGTGAAAATATCAGATACTGCATTAGTGGTCAGATGTCTCTCATTGAAATACAAGGGTGGGGCGGGGTGTAGCCCAGTGGATCAGCACTCGCTCATTGTGTGGTCAGTCTGGAATCGATCCCCATCAGTAGGCCCATTGGGCTATTTCTCGTTCCAGTCAGTGCACCACAACTGGCATATTGAAGGCCATGGTATAGCTATCCTGTTTGTGGGATGGTGCATATAAAAGATCCTCTCTCAAAATCTGTGTGGTCCTAAACAATATGTCTGATGCCATATAACCATAAATAAAATGTGATGAGTGTGTCGTTAAATAAAACATTTCTTTCATTCTTTTTTGTGTTTTTTTGCTCACTGAAATATATATAAAAGATTACCAATTAAGCCACTACATTTATTTGTTTACTTTATTAATATTTTCAGATACAGTATTATGGTATTATTCTATAAGTGAAACATAGTTCCATTTAAAAAAGAACAAAACGAATTCAGGTACCTACCACAGAAAATATTGAATAAAAACATATTTTTTAACAAATACATGATTTCCAGACTTTATTGTCTGTTATATCTTCCAAGCAATGAAAGTCAGTATAATATGTGACAAGTGTCGTAATACATCACTGCTCGGAATGTGATAAATATTTTTTCAGTATTTGTTAAACAAGGCCTCCGGGATTGAGCCACCTGCGAAAACACACACCTCTCCATTGCATAGGATCACAGATTGAAACCCACACGTGGGACATATGCTGCAAGTACGTAAATAAACACACTTATCAGGCTGCACACACACACAACCTGGAGGTGTTGTCTACACCCACGGATTCACCATTTAGTCTTCTAGGGTATTAAATACCACAGAAACATGGTTTGTGGTGTTTTTCTTTGTTTTATGAAGAGCTCTAACATCTCGGATCCACCAATATAACCATTTAAGTTCTACTGTCAAGAGTTGACGGCAATTTAAAAATGGATTAACAGCTATATGTACCATATGACATTTTAGAATTATGTAGTAATATCTGAAATTTGCATTACAAATCACGATGTAATATTGAACAAAATGGTTCTCTCTCTCTCTGTCTGTCTTTCCGTTTCTCTCTCTGTCTCTCTCTGTC
Source organism: Dracogyra subfuscus (assembly GCA_016106625.1). Taxonomy (NCBI): domain Eukaryota; kingdom Metazoa; phylum Mollusca; class Gastropoda; order Neomphalida; family Peltospiridae; genus Dracogyra; species Dracogyra subfuscus. The sequence continues at coordinate 28,317 of JAECMU010094874.1, read as the reverse complement.
TCTATCTCTCTGTCTCTCTCTCTATGTCTCTATCTCTATGTCTCTATCTCTCTTTCTTTATTTCTCTCTTTCTCTTTATTTCTCTCTCTCTGTCTCTGTCTCTCTGTATCTGTGTCTGTGTGTCTCTCTCTCTGTGTGTCTCTCTCTCTCTCCCCCTCCCTCTCTCTCCGTATCCCCCTCTCTCTCTCCCTCTCTCTCACTTATATATATTTTTTATAATGTGTAAAATAACCAATGCTATATGTACATGGTATGCTGTATAGCTGATGCTGTACCAGTTCTCACATGACTTATACACTGACAGATCGACCATCAGTTGCCAACACTGCCAAACGTAACATTAAGTGCTGAGCAATAAACAGGAATCCTTCACTCTGTGGGCTGTCAGCACTTGAAGTTTTGACACAAACAAACAACTCTGGAGTGCTAACCTGTAAACCAACAGCTATTACATGCATTATGCCATATCAGGTTGTCTGCTACTTACATCTGTTCAACACACTTATATCAGGTTATATATTACAACAACAAATTGAATGGTGTAATAATGGTAAATGTATGGTGGGTATTTTCATAAAAACTCCAAAATTGTAGCAAAAAAACTGAGGTACCGGTAACTACATAAACAGTTTGATAGGAATGTAGGAAATAAGAGAACACAGCAAAAAAAGGAAATGGGAGGGGTGGGGGGGAAATTGGGGGACAGTGAAGAAAAAGGGGGAAAAAAAGAAACGGAAAGAAAGAAACTCCACAGGGATATTTTCACAAAACTCATTAAGTCCATAATTGGTGGAAATGAAGGTAACCACATAAATCTTGTTTGACAGGAGTATAGAAAAGACAGAAACAGGTAAAAAGAAAAGAAACAGGAAAAAAAGAAGAAAAAAAAGGTAATGGGGAAAGAAAGAAACAGAAAGAAAAAACTCCCCACAAAGTATATTTTTTTCTTTCTCTCTTTCCATTTATTTTTTTTCCTACCCAATTTTGTTTCTTTTTTTCTTGTCTTTCCTGTTTCCTTCCTTCCTTCCGTTAACTATTTGGAATAGTTTGAAAATTTACATGAACAGTACATATAGTTATCTTGTAATTAAATTCCCTTATATGGCCAACAGTCCCATTGTGAATGTGAAATACTAGTTTCACAATTCATCTCATTATCATCTTCTATATATGTTTGTGATGTCTGTTATAATTATAGATGCTTAAATATTTCTCTATATTACATTTGTAGAGTCTTTGGAAAGAACCCAAGAATAAACCCCACAAAAATAAAATCCCATATGGAAAGTGGTCTTTACCACATGATCACAGACAATATATTTACAACAGTGGCTTCTACTTAACAACTGTTAAAGTACCACAAGACCTTCTGAAACATAAACAGTCTGTAAACACGGCATATTACTGATCACTTATTTTACCATGCATGTCTACTGCTAAATGAGCAGTGAAAATCAACCGTTCCCTGTGTGGTGTGCAGTATACACGGCTCATTACCAACACCCTAAAGAACTCTCCCGCCTGGAAAACAAACAAGTATCGAACGCAGGTCAGTCATGGTCAGTTACTGTTAACAGTTCTGGCAAATTGGAAACTTATTATGCCGAGAACAGAGGCTGTTGATTGGGAAGAGCCCAACATGACAGGGTTAAAATGTCAATAATTAATGCTTCTTATGGTGGACATATGTCTGGTCTGTGTGTGTGGGGAGAAATAAACAAAATCTCTTTGAAGAGAGCTGCAAAAACAATCACTGGATGTGTGTTCCCAAAGATGCACATACCGGTACATGTTTAACACATGACATAACTCGCTTAAGACATAAGGTACATGTGATTAACGCTAATTGATGAGATTCTGTACTAATATATCACACTCATCTCAGCTTCAGACATAAGGTGTGCAGATATTAAAATATTTGTTCAGCAACACATTTGTGGTCTAAAATATGATTAATAGTTTTAAAAGACAGTATTTTACATCAATATCTACTTTCACAGACAGAACGGCACATGTCATTGTTTTTCAAATATGAGTCATGAAACTTGGTTGGAATGGGAAATAAGCCAAGTGATAAATATGTGGAAGTGATTCATAA
>JAECMU010094874.1:0-26186 GCA_016106625.1 Dracogyra subfuscus | reverse complement strand
CCCAAACATGGGTTCTATCACTGAACTACATTCGTTGTGGATGTCTGGTTTAGAATGGTTTAATTGTATATATATAAAAATATTTTATCATCCAGCTCTATAAAGAATTAAAATAATTGTGTAAACCATATATGTATTATAAAAACACAAATTCCGTGAAACAGTTTCCATTTAAATGATGTCATAAATCCACGAATTGAAAAATTAAATATTCAAAATTAGACCTGCTGGAGTGACATGCGAATGATAACATCATCGTTACAGAGTTCTGAGACCTGTCATCACCTAAGTCTAGTAAGATTAATTTTTAACTTTAAAACTTTTGTTTTAAATGTCAGGCAGTGCAATGGATATGGAGGAACATCTGTCTTATTTTCTTACATGTCATCATCAACTCTAAATTACTTCTTTTTTAACATCCCACGATCCGCCGTCAGGTGTGGAAGTGATCCTCCGACGTTCAAAGGAGTCGACAGATTCCGCAGCATCATTCAATACCAAAGTTCAATAGGCATCGATACCAACACATAAACCACCGGACATACGTTTACACCGTTCCTCTCCGATTGTAGCCCGAGGTACGTGTAAGTTATACCAACTAGTTGACAGGAAATTAGCTTCAACTGATATCTGTCTTTCATGTCACCAGACACCCTGTGTGTCTCGGGCAAAATGCTAACAAAAAATTGCACGAAACAAGAAAACAATAAGGAGGAAAATATTGAATAATTTGTGTTAGGAGAAAGATCAAAGGCACTTCTGCAAACAGAATCAACTGATTGTAAAGACACAGATGATGTCTCTTATCAATGAAGCATTACCAGACTGAAAAAACCAACAGTAAATTACTACTCCCCTTTCACTAAGAAATAAACATGCAATATCTAATATTTGCTTTGAAGCATGTATCAAAAACACAACGGTTACAATCGATATGAATATTATAGTAATACATTTCCTAGCCAGTAAAAACATCAGACAAATGTAGTCAAAAAGACCATGGTGTCCCATGGGGAGAGACCAACATCCCATAGACAGACAGCCTACAGACAAGATAATTAAATAACAGGCACAGCATTTTTCAGCTAGCAAACTACATGTATATGCCATAAATGAAGCCGATATCTCTCGTCTCAACGCATGGTCATAATTTTGGTTTAGTGGTTTTGCCATTGGACTTAATTGACGCTGAGGGCAAAACATAGCTCAGTGGTAAAAGCACTTGCTTGATATGAGGTCGGGATGGGATCAATCCCCATCGGTGGGCCCATTGGGCTATTTCTTGCTCCAGCCAGTGCATCACGAATGGTACATCAAAGGCCGTGGTATGTGCTATCCTGTATATGGGATGGTGCATATAAAGATCTATTGCTGCTAATCGAAAAGCATTGTCTATGAAGTGGTGACAGTGGGTTTTCTCCCTTAATATCTGTGTGGTCCTTAACCATTTATACGACGCCGTATAACCATAAATAAAATGTGTTTAAGTGGAAGTAAGCAAAAGTCAAATGTTTGATTGCTGGTTTGAAAGCCCAGTACATCAGTTTACCACTGTAGACTTGTATAGATGGGTGTTCATCTTTTTCTATTAGCTGTCACTGCCTACTGACAGCAAACATAGCTTTGCGAAATAAATTCATGAAGTACACTTTGCATTCTGTTTTCAGTATTTACACTGGACGACAGTCCATGGGTCTGAATCTAAAACGGATCAATAGTCAATTTGAGGGAATTAAAATTTGGAATCAATAGCTCATTTCTAAAAAGAAAGGCCGTGCGAGAATGAGTTGAAAAAAATAAATAATAAGGCGTCTGACTTGTAACTTTGCATGCACAGACATTGCCTGCCCATGGGGAGCATGGTTTTAATGAGCAGCAAGTGAAACGGGGAAACGTGCAAAATGTTCTAAGTGATTTGTTTCTTCTGCATTAAAGATGCTCTATCAGATAGCATGAACAGTTTTTATACTGTTCAGTGTTGTAAGTGGTAAAAACATTCCATTCATCCATCTCTTTCCATTTATGTTTCAGTCTACACATTAAAAAACAAATCCTATGTTTTTAATCATTTATCCATCAGTATCCAACTAATTATCCATTAGTCCATGTTCCATCTATCGGTCCAACTATACATCCTTTAATTCATCCATCCTTCCAGTCCTTCCATCCATCAGTTCGTCCATACATCAGTTCGTCCATACATCAGTTCGTCCATCCATCCATCCATCCATCCATCCATCCATCCATCCATCCATCCATCCATCCATCCAGCCAGCCAGCCAGCCAGCCAGCCAGCCAATCATCCATCCATCCATCCATCCGTCCTTTGTTATGAATACGTTAAATAATTTACATTCTTAGGACAATGTAATAATTCCAGCACTGTTGGAAGAGGCAGAGGTTGGGACATAGCCCTGTGGTAAAGCACTCGCTTGATGCGCAGTGGTCTAGGATCGATCCCCATTGGGCTATTTCTCATTCCAGCCAGTGCACCATGACCGATCTATTAAAGGCTATTATATGTGGCATCGTGTGTATCAAAGATCACTTGCTAGTAATAAAAAAAGGTAACATGTTTCGTCTCTAACACTAAATGTCAAAATGACCAAAGGTTGGACATCTAATAGTTAAAGATTAATAATTCAATGTGCTCTAATAGTGTCATTAGACAAAAACAAACTTTACTTTTTTGTTAGAAGAGGCTAATTGTTCAGTTATCTCCCCTCTTAAAGTACATCTCTAGGCCTAATCTCCATTTTCCTTGCTACATAAATATGTCTTCCACTTTCTCATCGCAACTTGAGATGGCCACAATTAGTTTGCACCAATTAAACGGTCAATTATTTAATCAATCGAGTCTCCATTTGGCATCGCCTGCACTAGATCATCTCTCATTTCTTGAATGCAGGTCACATGACCCGCGACACACACACACACACACATACACACACACACCGGGTGTCGTCAATACACCTTCATCCGCATAATGCTTATGTCAACAGTTTTAGACGTATCAAATACGGCAGCCATTGAAAATGGAAACCCACCCGGTCATGCGCTGCGTCTCAACAGACAAAACAACCACTGTTCAAATCTGATGCATATTACATCTTTCCCTTTCATTAAACCTTCTTACATTGTGTCTTGTTCAAATAGGGAAAAGGTAAAGAGTCGAGCTTAAGAAATGACATCAATATCATTGAATAGGTTGCCACTGCACGTTGGGTGGTCATACGGCAATGCACTCCAACCAATGTTAATCAGTACGTGAACTTCTGTCCATCGATTCCCAGGAATATCAACAAAGCAACAAATCTATTTTACTGTAGAGTGATTTCTTTTTTCTTTCTTTTTTTTTGGTCCAAACTTGGAACCACAACTTGATTTTATATGCAAAGAGACTCTTTTGCAGTCAATCGGTTAGCTGCAATTTCCCAGAGGTTGATGTCTAATACAGTTATTACCCAATCTGTTTTATGTCTGTGTCATATTTTACAAAATACAATGTTGTTAGAGATGGTACAATTGTATTATATATATCATCACCAGTGACTTAAGAACTAATGAAATTTTTAAGAGAAAAACAGTGAATAAATTTGTGGGATCCCCCCAAAAATATTTAAAAAGAACCTCCCCCCCCCAGTAATTTTCAGCCTGCTAGAGAATCAGTCAACAATTGAAAGAGGACCAGTCAACAAACTGTATTATCAAATAAAAACAGCCAGCAGTAATACATTTTATACTGATATACCGGTAATAATAAAACTATAACACTGTATGTAAGTTAAAGACATGTACACATGCCGTACAAATTTGAGAAAACCAGTCAATAATTTGTGAGAACCAGAGAACATATAATAAAATGACCAGTCAACAAACTGCTATTGTATACACAAAATAAAGAGAATGTTACAGTTTTTATCTAATGTCATACAACACTGTAACATAATAAGTGCTTGGGCATGTACCTATGAGCTGTACACATTTGAGAAAACCAGTCAACACATTTGAGAGATCCATCAAACATGCTGTATAAAATTTAAAAGTTGGTGAAGTTGTTTGGGTGGGGTTTTTTGTTGTTTGGGAGGGGGAGGGGTTGGTGTGTATGTGTGTTTTGGGGTTTTAAAATATATATATAATATGTCTGATACAATTTCTCACTCATACTTTTAATAGTTTACGATTTCTCCCATATCAAATCAGACTTTCGCTAATATTTACCTATTTTATATACCAGCTATGATTACCTATTTATTGTGATTATGTTAATATACATAAAAACATAGAAAACAGTGGGGGGCCACGACATATGGATTATACAAATTTTAGCATACCAGTCATGGAACATGGTAACATACTGGCATGTACAATATGCTCGAGTGTTCCAGGTGGTCACCCATCCAAGTACCATAACCCAGCCAAATGTTGCATGGTCCAATGGAAATCAGTGTTTTAACACGACACAACAACTTACCTTCTGTTCCAATCAATACAACCGACATATGTTAGAGAAGATGAGGTGGTACGTACGTGCTTGACCCTTGAGTAGACATAGTGAAACCTGTCTAAACCGGACCCTGAACAACCCGGAATCCTGTTGAAACAGGCCATGTTTCATGGTCCTTAATTTTATGAATTTTAAAATGCAACCCTGTAAACACCGGAATCCTGTCTGAAATTAGATAAATATCAAGTCCCCAGCAGGATTCGATTTATAGACAGGTGTCACTGTTTAAAACTGAACCCTGAATAAGCCATAATCCTGTCGAAACAGGCCAAATTTCATGGTCTAAAATTGTTTAAATTCTAAAATGTAACCTTTTAAAGGCATACTGTTACAGATTTAAGGTCCTTATTTCTCTAGAAATGGATAATAAATCAAAATTACATTATTTTTTGTAAACCAAATCTAGTTATTGCATCACTTTTAATTACATCATGATGGAGTGAAATCCATGTCAACCCTCTTAGCAATGTTAGTCTTTGAATTAAGGACTATTGTCATAATTCAATTACTTTTACAAAATATCATTAATAAGTGGTTTTATAAATAGATGGTTTTATAAAGTACATTTAGGGACAAATTGATTTGTTTTTTTCAGGTAATACTTTGCTAGGCCATGTAATAGGTCAGTCATCTGTGACAATATGCCTTTAAACACCGATCTTGAATAAATTGGATAAATATTAGGTCACCGACATCATCTAGTTTTAGACAGGTTTCACTATATTTAAGCATGTAAACAGATTTTGTTTTTGGTTGATAAAAAACACACACACACACACAGACACACATACACACACAGACACACACACGCACAGACACAGACACACAGACACAGACACACACACACACACAGACACACACAGACACACACAGACACACACAGACACACACAAACACACACACACAGACACACACACACACACAGACCCAGACCCAGACACACACACACACATACACATACACACACACACCTGCTGTTAAAATTCCACTGTATTTTTATCTCTTCATACACAAGTATGGATTCCAATTCAAACAGGACAACAAAATCTCCTGAAAATGACTTTGACATTTGGGCTATATCAAATAACTGATCACCGGAAAGGGTTCCATCAGTGTCAGTGACTGTATGATAGAGGGCATGGTATGTAGGCAACTGATAACATCGTGATACACAGGGAAAACAGCGCCCATTTATCTCCTCGTGCTGCCCCCACTGTAATGTGCCATCATCGAGAAACTATCGCAAAGTAATGGCATTATTAAGATGGACAATAAAAGATGATTTGTGAGTTTCCACCAGCTCTCGATGTCTGATTTACTAGCTGCATTACTTAATATCTGTTATCAAAATAATCAAGATGGAAATAATATACATGGTAAAAACAGAAGTCTTTCAGAGTAAAATGGAATTTCTGACATCAAGTAAAAAATAATACAGTATATCTCAGACTTACTGACATTGGAGAGAAAGAGAATTACTGATATTGGCTAATGTAGTATTCCTCAGCCTTTTTGATCAGTGATATGGTGTAAAACAAAAGGTGGGACATAGCCCAGTGTTAAAGCGCTCACTTGATGCACAGTTGGTTTATGATCGATCCTGTCGGTGGGCCCATTGGGCTATTTCTTGTTCCAGCCAGTGCAAAGGTTGTGGTATGTACTACCCTGTCTGTGGGATGGTGCATATAAAAGATTCCCTTGATGCTAATTAAAAAAAGTAGCCCATGAAGTGGCAACAGCGGGTTTCCTCTATCTATGTGGTCCTGAACCATATGTCTGACACCATATAACTGTAAATTAAATGTGCTGAGTGTGTCATTAAATAAAACATTTCTTTCTTTCCTTTTTGAAAAGTGACATGGTTTAAAACATTATTATGTCTCAGGATTACCGAATATTTGACATCCAGTGGCCGATGTTAAATAATTCAATGTGATCTATAGTGATGTTAATATATATATATATATATATTAAAAAAGAAGGGTTTATTACCATAAACAGATAACTTTAATATCTTGGTCAGTGATATTTCTAATTAACTTCTGTTTAACGTTTTGCATTCATGTAGCGATCTCTGAAACTTAACTGTATAGCAAATTGTGACACAATATTGAACAAAATGTTCCCTGATAAAAAAAATTAATGTTTTATCTTTTAAAACTATTTTTTTCCTTTTAAAAAAAAACCCATTATATTTCAGTCATTTAAAAAAATTATTAATTAAAAAAGAAAAAAGAATAGAAACATGAAGAATACAAAATTTAAAAATCTATTTGTTAAGAACAGTAGAATGATGACAGCAGGCAGGGTGCAACGCTATTCTCTGGGGAAGACACACGAGCCGCTAAAATCTGCCCATTGATTTCACTTGCCTTCAGCCATATTTTCAAAAGCGGCTTCTATCTGGTCTTTGCTGGCAAGACGTGATAATAGGCTGTAAACGTGCCGCTCACACCTGAGCTTACCAGATTAATGTCCAATACCTTTGTAATGCGAGCTTGACCCCGGGGACTGGTTGGGGTCACGAGAGGGTTTCAGTCCGAGGGTAACGACAGACAGGAAATGTGACCGGAGATGGTCATATTCCTTTCTTTTGTGGTGGTAAAATGACAAACAAATTGCAATTTTGGTGCATGTGGTGGTGTGCAGGTTGTGGTCTCTGGTCGCCGATTATAATTACGTTAGTTATACATTATTTCTGCGTTATACAGTGTTATAGAGTAGTGCAATTACAAATTCAATTGTAACATGGAAATTATGATACAGAATTTGAGAAACGAGTTCCAGTTTCGGCAGTCGGAGAATGAATGCAGTGCTCATTGTTAAAAATGGCAGACAGTGTGTTGAAGAATAGATGAATCATAAAGTACTGATGGCTCGGTGAAATATAAAACGTCAGAATTAATTAATAAAGATTTTTATATAATGTTTATATACACATAGATGTACATTTATATGGATTTTTATTTGATGAACATGTTGGCTTTGACAGTTATAAACACAATACTCAGTATCATCTGACCACAAATTAACATTTGAAAGACCACAAACTCCTGTTTTGTGTTTGTATGATACATAAAGAACATAACATTAATATTGATGGTAATTTATATACATATACAAATTTACAATCATGTCCATAAACCACTCAGATCTATTGTCAACAAACAAAGACACAGACTGGCAGAGACAGGCAGACAGATAGATGGACTGACCAAAAAAGACAATATAGCAAACCCATTCATATATTTTTTAAATGCCCCTCCTCCAATATAATAATATTTAACATATTTGGACTATATTTCAATATCAGATCCATAACCAGAAATGAAACTAGAACATTTTACATAATCATTTTATAAAACAAACATAAAAATACATAAAATAAAGTCTAACATTTAACATGGTACTACCAGAAGTTGATAAACTGTTCAAAATGCTTTTGCCATCTGACAGAAGCCATGTTTTCACACCTTGGTACTTGAATGTCTATCTAAATTGTTTCTAATAATATGACTTGGTGGTCTCTTATCACCTTCTATTTCCTTTCCCTAATTGTAGTGGTGTTATTTCTAGAGAAGTGTTAAGTGAATGGCCTACATGCTATCTAGATGGGAAATCTTGTACCTAGTCTCTCGCTGTATATCACACTGATAAGGGATGGAGTTCATCATACAGATTTGTATCTCACCACTTCACACTCTCTCCAATAACAACATACTGGTCCTGATTCATGCTCCGGTTATTCTTTATACTTAAAGAGCTGGGATGTAGCTTTACTGATAGAGTACCAGTACTCACCAGAGGTGCAATAGGTTGTAAAATCAATCACTGTCGGTACATGACTTTGGGGAGGGTGGATCCCGTCCAAACAGGTGCACAAATGGTATATATCAAAGTCCATGGTATGTACTGCTCTGTCTATAGGAAATCTAAATTTTAATTTTATATAGCTGTGATATGTGTATTTTTGGCACAGTTCTTTACACTGTGTTTTTATTTGACTCTCTTTTTTTTATATTGATGATCATCATCATTTCATGTTTTGACTTACCATAGTTTGATCTCCAACAGCCGATGTATTTTTCATGCTGGGGTGTCGTTAAACATCCATTCATTCATTTGTCTATAGGGAAGTGCAAACAGAAGATCCCTTGCTACATACTGTTAAGAGTTACCTGCATGTATGCTCTATCAGGGGATTTCCTTTTATTTTCAGCTTATTTTACTACAGAACACAATTCCAAAACAATATAATATAACATATAGAGTTTATTATACTATAAAGATTTTCATCTCACAACTTCAGACTCTTAAGTTTCTTAAAGGCAAGATAACGCTTAAATTGAAAGATGTTAAAACCCAAGATCATTAATAATGATTAAACAAGTTTCAATATCATATATTTGAACATAAAGAGAGATAGGTAGTGTAATAAAACATGTTAGAATGACAGTTCACATGTGCTTCATCACAAATGCGCTGCTACCATGTGGAGAGCTGCATCAAGGGGAGTAACTCTAATACAAGTAGGATGTCATAAATTTGTCAGTGGAGGAATATTTCTAATAGTGTTCACAGCTTGAAGCCTCGTCTCTGGGTTTCTGACGACGGGTGAAAAAACACAGCACATTAATTCCTCAATGATAATCACCATCAACCACTTCTTTAATTTATGTTCTTGTCAAAAACAATAACATAGCCCCTAATTAACAAGCTCTTAAATTGTCGTAAACGAGACATTTTTTGATATGCAGAAATTAGTGGCAGACATAAAATGCTTGTAATCGTGAATAATTAATTGCATTTCTCCCTTTTTTAAGTTTGAGATTTCAGTTTGACGATTTAAAAACATAAATTACTCACTCTTTTAAAAAAAAAGTGAAATGAGAATACAGTTAAGCAGTTAAGCAGTAACCCAACACAAGGAAGAAGGCAGCCATGGACATTCTGCCATTCATATTTCTGGTGGCAGCTACTGCCAATTAGATATATAATAGGTTATTACCTAGTAATGACCTGACAGATACATGTTTTCAAGTTCTACACTCAAGACTCAACATGCCATGAATCTAGATAAAGCAGTTAAATATAAGAAAGGCTGAAAATAACACAGAACTGATCCCCTCTCTATCTCCCTGTCTGTCGGTGCTTGCCTATGACTGCTTCTGTATTTGATTATCAGTCTGCCCATCTAGCTGAAAAGTGTCTGCCTGCCTGTGCATCCCTACCTATCTGCATAAGTCTGTCTGTATGGGAGCAGGACATAGCCTAGTTGTAAAGCATTAGCTTGATGTACAGTCAGTCTAGGATCGATCCTGTCGGTGGGCTGATAGGGCCATTTCTTATTCTAGCCAATGCACCACAACTGGTATATCAAAGTGATATCCTGTATGTGGGATGATGCATATAAAAATAAAAATATCTCTTTCTACTAATGGAAAAATGTAGCAGGTTTCTTCTCTAAGATAATATGTCAAAATTGCCCAATGTTTGACATCCAATAGCCAATGATTAATAAATCAATGAACTCTAGTGGTGATGTTAAACAAAACAAACTATGTCTGGCTGTATCTATTTGCCTGTCAACCTATTGCACATCAACCTGCCTATCTACCCATGTCCACTAACCTATCTATCTCTGCCTGGCAATATGTCAGTCTTCCTGTTAATGATCCAACAGTTCATCTGTTTGTCTGTCCTTAGCATAAGCTATGATATCCTCATAGACTTTGGTCAGGGCAGAAACTCTGTCAAAACTTAGTCCTCACAAATAATATACCTGACTTGTTTGTCCTGAGCATAAGCCATGACATCCTTATAGACTTTGGTTGGGGCAGAAACTGTCAAATTCAAGCCCTCACAAATAATATATCCACCCATTCATCACTGAAAACTCCGTTTGTGGATTAGACCTGCATCTCAACATACTTCAACAATAATCTTTCATCCTTGAAAACGAGCAAAATCAATACAATGGAAATCTTGTCAGGAAATGCTTTGTGGTGGATTTTTTCTTCTTTTTTTCTTTTTTTGTTCCATCATCTCTCTGATGTAATGTAACTATATATCAGACATGCACAAGGAACCACCAAAAAAAAAGTGAGAAAAAAAAAAGTTGACAATAGCTGTGGCATAAATGATGAGGATTGTGACAATCAGGAAGTGATTTGAGGACTCAAAGGGAAACCTTTCCCCTTGTGTGAGCGATGCCAGAGGTTTGCCTCCACCTTTGCAAAGCCTTGAATGACACAAGCAATCAACAAGACTTTACCTAAGCCATTCTGTGCAGATGGCACAGTGTGACAATTCTGTCACTCAGATCTACGACAAACCCATGGAATAAAACACGGAATTATCTCAAACAGTTGCCATGGTTATATCGAAGAAAAGCTGATGACACACAGTATACAGGGGTATAATTCTTCAGCTTTTAAATTTCTTTTTTGTTATTGTTTTGTTTTGTTGGGGGTTTCTTAGAATAATTTTTACCGTGAATAACAGAATTTATAGAAGCTGCATGAGTAATGACATGCAGTATTCAGTGATATGATTTTTTAAAAATCTGACAAACATTTTTTAATTAATTTTATGCATGAAGTAATTAGAGAGATTATATTTCAGCATAAATATGATAAATATGACCTTTAAGTACTGTAAATAATTTTCAGATTTTAAAAGATAATTTAAACATTTCAATAAAACTCTTTAAAACTGGAATTCACTCAAAACTGGACATTTTTCACGGTCCCTTGTTAAATATCAGCACAGAACAGAACCTCTCTAAACCAGATACCCGTACTCCTTAAAACTGGACTTTTCACTTGGATCCATGGGTGACTGGTTTAAAGGAGTTTCACTGTAGTATAATATATAATATATTATAATAAAGAAACTTTTATTTCTAAAACAGTATAGTGATAGCTTACACCGCCCCAACATAATTCACAGCAAAGAAAGGAATGTTTGTTTTACTTCATATACTCCAGCACACTGATTAATCAACAAAACAGACAATGTAACTAACTGATGTTGGCTATTAATGGTTCATTACTAATTAACCATCAGATGACCAAACATCACAACACTTCCTGCAGTCCTGTCCACTCTATAACAGGGAGGCAACTAATCTGGTCTGTGAGTACTACGATGGATGCCAAGCTGTGGGGCTATACAAAAGATATATGCCTAACAGCCCTTTTTAGCAACTCTCACTGGGCAAAGGATATAATACAACCAACCGAACACTGAAGAAGAATAACAGAAAAGCATAGCCACTATTATTATCATTATAGGCCAGAACCAATGTTTACCCACATCGGTTGGAACAGGAAATAAACTTAACCCTATGTCACACTTTGCAAGAGCAGTAACCAATGAAAAAGAAAGAAAGAAATGTTTTATTTAACGATGCACTCAACACATTTTATTTACGGTTATATGGTGTCAGACATATGGTAAAGGACCACACAGATATTATGAAAGAGAAAACCCGCTGTCGCCACTTCATGGGCTACTCTTTTCAATTAGCAGCAAGGGGTCTTTTATATGCACCATCCCACAGACAGGATAGCACATATCACGGCCTTTGATATACCAGTCGTAGTGCTGTACCACTGAGCTACGTCCCGCCTAACCAATGGACTGTATGCACCTGACTCTCCATGACACAGCTGCATCATGTCATGTTAATCATGCAAACCAAATGATAAAAAACACAAAATGTTCCAGAAGCCTTTTATAGTCAATATGCAGCATGTCATGCAAACTTCAAGACTAATCAATCGGTGAACTTTTTTTTTTCCTTGTTGGCTATTACCTTTTTCTGTCTTTTTTGTAGAAAAGTACAAAATAGCCTTGCATATGACAAATCATCGATAAACACACTGTGTGTTACTTAATCAGGAAATCCGCTTACTGCCTTATATGTGTGTGTGAGTAAATGTTACTGAGTCATCTATGTTAGATGAAGATCCTTCTTCAAATACCAGGAGTATTCTGGGAGATGTTCTACAATTGATCATACGGGGGTGGCATGTAAAGAAACCATGTAATTATGATTTTATACCTAGTCCATCTGCTGTAATTGTTTCCTCTGTGCAAACATGGTTTAAATTATATTTGGCACAAATTTTTAACAGTCAGTCTAAACTGTAAAGGGTAGACGAGCTAGTATAAGTTTGACTTTTAGTATATCGAGAGTAGCTCGTTAATTAGACCTAGGTGCTGCTGTGGTGTCTCCTTAGGTTGCCCATTGGGCCCTTAGAAGGGCCTAACCTCTTCATTTTTGACTTACAGCAAGAGATCTTTTATATGGACCATCCCACAGCCAGGATATATTACATATCACAGCCTTTATTCCACCAGTTGTGAAGCACTGGCTGGAACGAGAAATAGCCCAACAAGCCCACTGGGTTATGTTCTGCCCCACTGAATACATGTAGTTACTCCTATCAAAAATGGTACCAAATTTTAAAAAATTAAATTTCAGCTAAAATGTACCAAAATTTTATTTCTTCTAATTTGTCATTTTTTAATACTTAACTGTATAATATATCATCATAATCCCCAAGCAGTTAACATTTGACATTTCCCTAACTATGTAACAAAGAAGAGAAAAAAATAAGAAAAAAAAATAAATCTGTGAAGGTTAAAGCATAAATTTATGGCTTGTCGTGTTTCATCAATAAAAATATTAGACTGTCTTACATTCCACGATTTAGCAAATTACTCCTCTAATTAACTATCTCAATAATATTTTAAAAAACATGATTTCTAGATAATCCATCATTCTAACAACAACTACACGTGAAACAGAGGCCATAAATCTGTTGCCAAAACTGATAACCAAAATTCTTCTTCACATATGATAGGTATATAACTGGATTCACATACTGGTCTTGAAACCATAAAGATAAAAGAGCTGTGCGAGCGATGGACCGATGGCAGCGGAGGGAAGGGGAGCAATGGTGCGTGGTCTATATGGCCGTTTTTAGGCCATATGATTCCGGAGGTGGCCTTTCCAATGCTTGTCATCTTCGCTTTGTTTATTACAGGCAATTTGAGCCACATGGAACTATTTACAGCAGCCATTCAGACATGCTCAGTTTGATTTCTCAGTGCCAGAACATTGTGATCATAACTGGTCCTACGCTTCACTTAATCCCTTCAAGCTGTGGTCTCCCCCATGGGTTTATAAACACCACTAGCCACTGCATATGGGCAGGTATTGGAGATACTGGAATGGCTACAATACTGTGCGACTCTCTTACTGATTGTACATGTTAAAAGAGAATTGTTGGATGTATTTTAATGTTGTTTTATGATCGCAGATAACATGTGAAGAGTCTGGGATTTTTTAATGCTCGTATTAGAAGTCAAATGGCTACATCTCACTGCATGGTTTTTCTCAGTCTTGTTAGAAGATTTATTAAAGATGGTGACCCTAGTTTCAGATCGATTCACATAAATATTTTGAACTACACATTTTGTTTGTCAAAATTGATAGCTTAAGCAAAACATTGTAATATAATGATAAAAAAGATGTGGTATGTGTTGTCCTGCCTGTGTGGAAAGTGCATATAAAAGAACCCTTGCTGCTAATGGAAAATGTAGTGTGTTTCCTCTAAAACCACAAGTAACAAATTACCAAATGTTTGACATCCAATAGTCAATGATAAATAAATCAACTTAGTCTTGTGTCTTTTAATTATTATTTTTTTTATCATTTATCTATGTGATGTCACAGATAACTTGTGAAGAGGTATGGATGTCGGATATATGGAATATGGATTTATTAATGAAACTGTCTCATGCATTTCAATGATGCTTTATCATTTGTCAGTGTGACCTTGCACAGAAACCAATACCTACATGTAGTACAGTGAAACCAGTCTAAACCGGATCACGCTGGGGACATAGAAACTATTACATGTACCTACATGTAGTACAGTAAAACCAGTCTAAACCAGATAATGCTGCGGACATACAAACTAATAGCTACATGTAGTACAGTGAAACCAGTCTAATTCGGATAATGCTGGGGACATGGAAAATAATAGCTACATGTAATACAGTGAGACCAGTCTAAACCAGATTTAAGTGGGGACATAGAAACTAATACCTACATGTACAGTAGTACAATGAAATCAGTCTAAACCGGTTATCCTGGGGATCTAATATTTATCCAATTTAGACAGGATCCAGTGTTTAGACGGTCGCTTTTTAGAATTTGGAAAATGTGAGATCATGAAACTTGGCCAGTTTGACAGGATTCTTGTATGTTCAGGGTCCGGTTTAGACAGGTTTCACTGTATGTCATAAAATGGTTAGCAGGGGATTTATTTATGGAATTATCCTATGTGTTTCAATGATGTTTTTTAATCACTTAATTACAAGTAGCTGTCATCACAGATAACACAATAGGTATTAGTCATATTAACTATAATATAGCTGGTTGCTGTAACATGTATACTTTAGGGAAATTGTCAAATGGAACTATTCAAAGTATTTCAATGACAATTTTTATCGTCTGCCTGTTTGACCACAGATAACATTTCCCTAGGCATCTCACTTAATGATCATTGCTGAGTAGGTATTATGGAATCTCTGAAAGGCCTACTCTGTTTAAAGTGAACATTTCTGGGTGTAAACATCAGTCAAGTGACACAAGATTCCCATCTCAGTACAACCCCTGCTACTGCCCACGGCAATCGGCAATGCCATAGAGACTTCTGTTATTTTTAAATCTCCACAGAGCCTTTTTGTTGTGAACTGTATTAATTTAATTCTTTTCCATGGCATGTTTTCTGACGTAAACATTTTCTTAATTGCACGTTTTGAAGAAGGAATTTTGCTTATTAAATACTTTGTACACAACTCTTTCATCTGTCAATGTTATATTTTTTTAACCAACAATTTTTCTGATTTTGTTATTCATGATTCATTCTAATATTTAAAAAAAGGTTTGTTTTGTTTACTGGCACCACTAAAGAACATTGATTCACCAATCATCGGGTACTGGATGTCAAATATTTGGTAATTTTGTCATATAATCTAAGAGAGAAAACCTGCTATATTTTTCCATTAGTAAGTACCGGTAGCAAGAATCTTTTATATGCACCATTACACAGACAGAACACTACATACCATGACCTTTGATATACTAGTCGTGGTGTAGTCTAGAATGAGAAATATAGCCCAGTTTGGCCCACCGACGGGGATCGATCCCAAACCAACTGCACATCAAGTGAGCGCTTTACTACTGGGCTACATTCTGCCCATCACTTAAATATAAATGACTAACTTAAAAACTATAATGTTTTATGTGATGATTCTGAATTTAAAGATGTTTAGCTACATGTAGGTGTGTCAAATTCCACGAACTGAAAAGTAACAAACTCAAAAGTAGTTTCAATGCCATGTTTTCACTTTCACTTCCAGAACCTAGAACTGACATACGACTTGACACAGGGGTCTCATTACGACCATTGTCATGGCAATCTCGACCAGCTGTGCCGTGGTCAATTTTCAAGCAACATCGGTGACCTTGCACATGTCACCACCACGGCCCATGCAAATCAGATGAATAATTTAATAATGGGGAAAGCTTCATTTAACATGCGTATAGATTTATTGGACTGTTATGGAAAATACTTGCAAATTAACAAGCCGATTTGCAATAATGAAAATAATTACAGTGAGAGGGTTGCAATCAATGATAACGTTCCATAAACTGAACATTTCTCCTAACTGCATATCTCTTTCTTCCCAGTCAGATGTTTAAAACAAAAAAAAGAGAAAGATTTTATTTAACGACACACTCAGAACAAACAAATTTCTGGTTATATGGCGTCAGACATATGGTTAATAACCACATAGATATTAATAGAGGAAACCTGCTGTCGCTACTTCATGGGCTAGTCTTTTCGATTAGTAGCAAGGGATCTTTTATTTGCACCATCCCATAGACAGGGTAGTACATGCCATGACCTTTGATATAACAGTCATGGTACACTGGCTGGAATGAGAAATAGCCCAATGGACCCACCGACAGGGATCGATCTCAAACCGACAGCACATCAAGTGTATAACCACCACCTGTCCATAATGGCTATTTCAAAACCAAAAATGTCTCGCAGCTGCAATTGATGTTTTAATTGAATTCTTGCCAGTGATAAATTTAATCATTTTCTTATTAAGAAGTAAGTCAAACCTGTTACCAATAACTAAAAGAACTAAAAGACCAATAGATAATGGGAACTCGAAATACTTATATATAATTATTATATATGTAAAATATTATTTTTTTACAATGCATGTAAAGAAATATATGTGTGTATATGTACAAATTATGTAAAGAATAATTTATAATACATGCAAAATTATAATGTCTTGCCTGTATTTAGAGGCCATTTTTAACCAATTCATATGTTATATTTCTTTAATTATAAACTGTACTTTTAATATATACACCTGATTTTAGTTTTGGTTCAACAAATCCACTAGTGAATGTTTGGTCTGGGTTAGTGGAATCAGCAGCTATGTTGCTGTAATAGTGAATTTAATAATACATACGACACAGACCATACATGTAGCTTCTTTCATAGTGACTTTCTCAAACAGTTGTCAAACACTGGATAAAAACAAAAGAAGAAAAAAAGGTTTGTTTGTGGGGTGGGACGTAGTAAAGCACTCGCTTGATGCACGGTCGGTTTGAGCACATTGATTTATTAATCATGACTATTGGATGTCAAACATTTGGTAATTCTGACCTGTAGTTATCAGAGGAAACCCCGATACATTTTTTCTAATGCAGCAAGGAATATTACCCCCGCCTGCTACCGATTCTGGTCGGACTGCTGGTGCTCCCTTGCACCTGCCAGTACAGGCGGTCCGTCCTCCTCCCTACCCAACTATCTCATAGTATCTGTCTTGGATGAAAGAGCTTGCTCTGAATGTGCACATTAAGCCCTATGACCTGACCTGACCTGACCTAAGGGATATTTTATATGCACTTTCTCACAGACAGGAAAGCACATTCCATGATCTTTGCCCAGTTGTGGTGCACTGGTTGGAACAAGAAAAAAAAATATCAGCTGAATGGATCCACCGAGGTGGTTCACTTCTGTGATGCAAGCACTCAACCAACTGAGTTAAATCCTGCCCCAAAACAAAATAAGGATTTTAACAGGTACTTTACATAGCATGCAGTTTTGAGTAAGAACCAACCACTAAATATTTCTATTTATTTTAGGTACATACATACACAGCTGAGCATTTTTTAATACTTTAACAAAAAAACACATAAATAAAGCTAACACAGTTAGAACATCAAAGAACATTTTTTTTTTTTTTCTTTTTTTTTTTTAAAGGACTGTCAGTTAATTCCATAAGATTTGTCATGTTAAGACAAAATTAAACAAAATATAAAATATTTTACACAAATGCCGTCTACACTGACATTTTCACAATCCAAAAAACCACCAAAACCTCTTAACACCTATAACACACAATTAAAAAAAATATATTAAAAAAACCTTGAATGAATTGAAAAGTCGATTTTAACAACTTTAAATTCCATTTTTGTTCATCAAGGCGTGTACATCTTTGGACAGCGTTCTAATTACAACTAATTCATTGCCAGCTCCAACACAGGTTGACTGAGATTTAAGAAGGACAGCTCCTTAAGGAGAACCCAGATAATGACATCCTAGTTTGTCTGGCTCCCTGTACAGCAAGGGGAATCCCACATGAGCTCGATCAGGTCCCTAATTCCCCCTCCCATCATCTGGGTGAGGTCACTGCAGTTTTAAGTTAAATTAGCCCTGAGTAACGCATGTTGAAAAGATACAGTTCAAGCAAGATGGATTTGATTACTCAGTTTTAAACTGAGGGGATTTTCACTAATCTAACTAACGGTCTGATGCTTGGGGACAGGATTGGCTCTATTTATTGATGGACAGTGATAAATAATTATTTAAAGAAATTAAAAATAATCTAAAGCTATTTTCTTTGTTTTTCACATGTCCTATGTTTTAACTATATTTTTTTTAAATAATAAAAATAAAAAATAAAAACCCTATCCCAGCATGCATAAGATTTAAAATTAAAATTAAAATCATTTTCACATAGTTAAAAATATTAATCTTTTTAGTTGAAATCAAGAAACAAACACACAAGAAAATTCTTGAATGAAAAACTACTCCAGACCAAAGATCAACAAAAAAACAAATCTGATCTTTTAAAATATTTCAATTAACCACCACAAGATTTATGAAAACAGTCTTAAATTTTGCTGTGACAAATTGCGACATGAAATAATGGATTAATGCCATGAGGGGATAAAACCCCCACAGTATAAAGGGAGATAAAAACCACCTAACATCAAGCTTAATTTGTTGTCACTAGAGGAATTAAAAATCTCAAATTATGCTAAAAAGGTTTCAAATTGAAACCAGGATCCACATTAGGAAACCAAATTTGAACAGATTTCGGAGATGTGCATGTTAATGGAATTGACAGATTTTAAAAATATTAAATAACTGAGATAATGTAATGGAAAATTAAAACTTCCACATGAGCATGTCCAAATCATGTTTCTCCAACTCTTTGTCAAGAAATACAATGATATACTGATACCGAAAATAAAACGTGACATGATTTTCAGGCTACAGATTCATTCTTTTGAAACCGGCTTTGAATTTGAATAAAGCATTGTTTCTTTTCAAACTGTTATATTAATTTTGAAAGAAATGTGATAACATCATTGTAGAAAAGTTATATCAGTAGAGAATAATTCATGATAAAGAAACATGTTCAAATATAGCTTTCATTTTCAGGGGACAAAAAAAAAAAATCTGTGATTTAAAAACATGTATAACAAATGAAAACGACTTTATAAAATATTTTGAAGAATATATAATATATGTTTTGAAGATTTTTTTTAAAAGTTGGTGTCAGTTATTTAACAGTCAATTATTTGTTAACAGAATTATCTTGTTTATTAGATACATAATGTTAAAAAGTAGTTTATTATTGAAATGACAACCAACATGCAAGCACACATGCTGCTCTTATTCAAAAGTGTATTTTACTTACCTGTATGTATATTACCAGTAATGCGTAAATTAATAATGATGCATTTTAACACAATAACCCGACAGCAGAGTCCTAAGATAAGCCAGTTAGGTTATAATTTAATTTTCAATATTTTTTTGGAATGAATGTTGAATAACACCAAAGAACAAAAATACATATTGGGAAATATGCCAACTTTTCTTTTCCTTTTTTTTAATATTAGCTAATTAGTTTCTGCACAGTTAGTATATGCACATCATACATTCTAGCAGTTGAATGCCGGAAACACATTGGCCTCCCATTTCAGGAAGCTTTCAGAGATCGAAATATGATGATCTTTAAATTTTGAAATCAACCCTTTAGCATAAGGAGATTTTTTTTTCTCCTTCTTCTTCGTGTTTTTATTCAAGTTATTTGCCAGGGAGTAACTGACTAATGATGCATTCATCCCCCGTTATTGCTGCTAAACCTGCCCTAATGCAATTGACCAGCTTCGCCGATGATGTAATCATTCAGAAAAGTGGTTTCGCCTCCGACTCTGTAGAACAAAGACATGGGCGAAGCACTCTTGCGCTCCCTTGCACGTTGTTTGCTTTAACATATTGATTATGAATACAATTTACATCGTTAATTTCACACAGAAAAAGACATTATTAAATTGATTTCACTTTGATGGGCATTAACAGATTTTCGGGACTCAATGATGTTAAATGTTGTGTCCCATTAAATGGATAGCACTACTAAATGGATGAGTTTCTCCAATGGTCTCCCTGTTTAGTTTTCCAAGTCTATCAGCTCAATTTGAAATTTATTAAAGACATCTTGTCTTGAAGTTTAGGAAAAATCTTCACTTCATTGTTATAATATTGTGATATATATTTGATGTCAAAGTTCTTTACAAGAACTTACTTAAAACTCACTTAGCTAACTGGTAACTTGTTTATTATTCAGTATATATATGAACTGAATTTAAGTGCCCCTAACAGGGGCTGATTTAACAATATGTCACAATCAAAAGTTCTGCAAGCTCAAGCAAGCTTAAAAGATCAAAACTTTGTTCCTAACAAACCATTTAGTTAAGTCACATATAATATCAAAATTAAAAGGGCCTAATTATAGATTCTCCTTTAATCTTTTTTTATTTTTTTTTATTTATGAAAAAAATGAATGAGCAAGATGAGCAATGCAGCCAACATAAATGAGAAAAATTAATATGGAATATTTCTGCTATCCACACTTGTGTGATTTATAAAATAGCCCAACAAGTAATGATTTATAAAATCGCCCGACAAGTAATGATTTATAAAATAGCCCGACAAGTAATGATTTATAAAATAGCCTGACAAATAATGATTTATAAAATAGCCCGACAAGTAATGATTTATACAATAGCCCGACAAGTATTGATTTATAAAATAGCCCGACAAGTAATGATTTATAAAATAGCCCAACTAGTATTGATTTATAAAATAGCCCGACAAGTATTGATTTATAAAATAGCCCGACAAGTAATGATTTATAAAACAGGGTTGCTTGGACCAGTGCATCTAAATCATTAGAGCTCATGTTTGAAGCATCAGGAAGTCAAAACTAAATTTAAAAATGTGCTAGTTACTCTAAGTTCTTGAACAATGAAATTCATGATACAATGAATACGACATATTGATCACCAGCTCTTGACCAATGAAATCAATACTACAAACAAACATGAGGATATATATAAAAACAATATTACACATGAAAAGAGTGGAATGTTGGCTTGCATGGTTCAGTAAAGAATTCACATTCATTGAAAATTTCTTTTTTCTCATTGAACTTAATTGATAATTTAAAAAAACATTTAAACAATTTGTACAGAGAAAAGTATTTTAGACATCCATTTTGGTACTTATCTAAAAACAAGATCTGAACAAAAAATAAACATAAAAAATTAATTGCACTGGATAATGGGTCAATAAAATCAATATAGTTTTATTTAAATGAAAGTACTCGTCTTTTGCATCATTAGATACATGCTGACATCCTAACCTTTCCAATCTTTATGTTTATTTGCTTGGATGTTGCTTTTTATGAAACATTTTAGGATTTTTTAAAGACATTAATTGCTTCTTATACAAGACAATCATAGCTATAGATTCTGATAATGTAAGATCAAGCTACAAAATGTAATAATACATATGGTTCAGTTATTCCATCATCAGTTACACATTTCATATAGATTTTTTATAGATTGTTTTATTCATATAACAAAAATTAAGATGTGCTGAAGATTCATCATTAAGTAAAACATTCCTTCCTTCCTTCCACATTTGGATATCTATTAATTGTGAAGGAACTAACCACTGCCTGTTAGAGTGAACAAGGAACACGCAGCCGTCTCCTCCATCTTGAAATATTTACAGCAATAGCATTTGATGTTGAGAGATATAGATCTGGGTGGTACTGGTATAGTTTTTTTGGGGGGTGATTTACCTCGGTATCGGTACAGTATTCGGTATTGAGTGGTATTTTCAGTATACTCAGCTTTAAATGCATACCTGAGTTAAGTCTCACTCGCTAATGTCATCTAAATAAAAATTAAATTCCATATACAAGGACCTCATGTCTCTCTCTTCTTTTCTGTGTTGAGTGCGTCGTTAAATAAAACATTTCTTTCTTTCTTTCTCTCTTCTTTTCATCTTTTTGTGTTCATCAGATATTACTAAATGTCGGGGGAAAAAAATTCAATTCCAAAATTTCAATATTTTGAAATTTTCTTTGTATAGTAAATTGGTATGGACATGGTACCGATACTGAACAGTATACAGGGTATATGGCCGTATATCGTGCAACTCTAGTGAGATATAAGGGCCACTCTGGGGGAGGGGGAGTGTTCAAGGAGATAATGTTTGTGAACTAGTTACAACCACCAAAAATCCCCAAACAGATAATAATTAAAACCAAGAACAAAGAGAAGAAAACTGGAGTTCCATAATAATTAAAACAGTACCTCCCACCTCCACTAAGTGTTGATAGAAAAAAGCAAGAAAGAAATGTTTTATTTAATGATGCACTCAACGCATTTTATTTACGGTTATATGGCGTCAGAGACGGTCAGACATATGGTTAAGGTCCACACAGATTTTGGAGGAAATCAGCTGTCACCACTACATGGGCTACTCTTTCTGATTAGCAGCAAGGGATCTTTTATTTGTGCTTCGCACGGGCAAGATAGCACAAACCATGGCTTATGTCGAATCAGTTATGGATCAATGGTCGGTGCAAGTGGTTTATACCTACCCGCTGAGCCTTGCGGCGCACTCACTCAGGGTTTGGAGTAGGTATCTGCATAAAAAATCCTATGCCTTGACTGGGATCTGAACCCATTACCTACCAGCCTGTAGACTAATGGCTTAACCACGATGCCACCGAGACCGGTAAAAAGATAGATGTCACAGCCCTATTTTAGCATAAGACTGCAGACGTAAATAGCCTAATTGTAAATTCAAATGACAACCGCTAGCACGCGTACAGGAGCATTTGTTGATACGTCCATCATGAGTCATCAATATTATGGTAATTATTCTATCAAACAGAGGTAAAAATGCGTGCATAATGACATCTCAACTCTTTGTTCATCATCATGATCAGTGGCAAGAAATTAATTCAAATGTGTTCAAGCACATCCATCGTGGACACATGATTTTGATTTGTTCAAGATGGACAGGGTAATTTATTGGGTATTTCAGTGGCAATCAAATATGTTCTCTTTTGTTTTTTCGAACAGATGATCTGTTTTACACAGATACATTATATGCTCGTATATTGACCCTACACCTCCCCATTGGTCCATTAAAAGTTGCTCTGGGTAAAAGCTGGTACCAAGATGTGAACTCAGTACCTACCAGCCCAAGATCAATTTCTAAAAGACCATTCCACTAATAAAGGCTTGTATGGACAGATGTATGCATGGTGCCCTTTATAATTGGTTTGAGTGAAATGGTCATTTAACACACAGTACGATAATGAGAAAACAAACCAGCTGCTAACAAATGCATAGGCTATTCTTTTTTTTATATCAAAGTATGACTAAAAATTTACAATTTACCCTTTTTCACAGCTGCTTCAGAACAATGCTGACAAAACAAGTCCACTCTGACAGACAATACCCTAATTTTCTCCTATGTACCAAAGTCTAGCTTAATGGATAACTCAATAGAAATATTTTATTCCATTACAATTATTTGGACAAGGATTTGGGCCACTTGCTGCTAGATTCTCACAAAGGGAGGCAACCCAGTGTCCCTTTATTCTACACTAATGTATCATAAACAGGAAGACAATTGGAGAAACGAAATATAAATTTGTGGCAATATCAGCGCAGTCTGGTCAATATTGGCCGTCCATCAGGGTATTTGAAGATGCTTTGTTGGACTGTGTGTCAACATGGTGTGGACTACATGCTGGAGAATACTGCCAGACATGCCAAGTCATTCAGTCTGTTGGAACTACAAGTATGTTGAACATGTCTGTGAATAGCAAAAGACCACTGCTGGTGGTGTGTGCTTTGTGCAACTGTGTGGTATCTTCTTCTAATGACTATACAGACAAATTCTATTTAGAGATGTACAATATCAACATGGGCAGACTAAAAAAATGTGATGTCTCAGGTTTTTTTTCCTTAATTTTCATGCTGATAACCACTTAATGTTCAAAGACACCGTTTTTGGAAACACCATTTTGGGCTTTAAAACTATCTGGGATGTCCGTTCATGCTGGGTTAATGGTCAGTGAGAGAAAGAAAAGAAATGGTTTATTTAACGGCGCACTAAACACATTTTATTTACGGTAGGTTATATGGCATCAGACATATGGTTACGGACCATGCAGATATATATTGATGGAGGAAACCAGCTGTCGCCACTTCATGAGCTACTCTTTTTGTTTAGTAGCAAGGGATCTTTTATATGCACCACCATCCCACAGACATGGTAGTACAAACCACAGCCTTTGTTACACCAGTTGTGGAACACTGGCTGGAATGAGAAATAGTATAATGGGTCCACCAACGGGGATCGATCCTAGATATATATGGGCTATATCATGCCCCACACCCAATCCCCCATGGTTAATGGCAAATGTTCTTCAAGACTACAACATGTCAAAAATTACCATATGTTTGACGTTCAATGATGATTAACTGTGCTCCAGTGGTGTCATTAAACAAAATAAATCTTTCTTCTACACCACTGAGGCTGGTAAATATGCCATAATCAGAACATATACTTTTAAACTAAATGGTTGCAATAGCAATCATGTTTTGTTTTAAATGCTGTGGGCTTGAACTGAAGTCTGTGTTAAACATGACACATATTAAACATGGAATGTATATGAACTATATTTGTACTATAATTCATAGCATCTGTTAAATATTTGTCAGATACATGTGACAATTGCCTTTTGAACTTTTCTTCCTGTGATGCATGTAGTCATTTCTGGAGTTTATTGGACAATATGGACTTCCATAATCTTCTTCCAGTTGCCAAAAACTGATCAAGGATCCCCATGGACCAACTAAGAGAATAATGACAGTCATGGGAGGTTTGATTGCTATGAGATCATTCAGAAAATGGTCTGATGAGTTTCAATGCTGGGAAATAAGGCTTTCCAAATTGTCATTAAGTCACTTTAGGATTGGGGCTGTAGACCACATGTTTTGCTTTAAACCCAAAGTGTTTTGACTAATTGGTTCCTAATCCAAGTTCTAGTTGCAAAATGATGTTTTCTCTAAAGAATCATATGATGTTATTAATTAGAAAAGAGTGCAACTGGGATGTTGCAATAATGTTATAAAATGCTAATAACATCAATCAAAAGAAAACAGATATACATCTCTGTGCTAAACTCTTAAATGATACATGTAATTCAACAGTCATAAGAAGATCATAAAATAAGTGGCCTTCAGTCTAACAGAAAATTCAGTGACATCATAATACGACATTATTGCATTCTGAAGTTTGTTTTATTTAACAACCCCACTAGAGCACATTGATTGTTAACCATTGGCTATTGGATGTCAAACGTATGTTTATTCTGACATATAGTCTTATAGACGAAAACCCGTACATTGTTCCATTGGTAACAAGGGATCTTTTATATGTACCATTCCACAGACAGGACAGCACACACCACAGCCTTTGATATACCAGCCGTGGTACACTGGCTGGAATGAGAAATAGTCCAATAAGTCCACCTACAGGGATCGATCCCAAAACGACAATGCATCAAGCGAGTGCTTTACCACTGTGCTACGTCCCGTCCCTTTATCACATTCAGAATCAAATAGATCATATATCTGTCTCCAGGTTCGTATCTTTGTACACATTAGTTCAGAAGATATTTAAATGAAATCAAATCAGAATGACCAATTATTAATTTCATATTCATAAAAGATTATAGAATCTAAGATATAATTCAACAAAGAAATGACATGATAAAGTACTGCAGTCCGACATACACTATTTGTCTTGACAAGTTAATTTCTATGATACAGATACGGTAACTATCAGCAGAAAAAGAAACAGGATTCACAGCAAAAAAAAAAAAAAAAAAAAAAAAAACC
>JAECMU010094849.1:313-14236 GCA_016106625.1 Dracogyra subfuscus | reverse complement strand
CCCCAATCTAAGGATTTTTAAGCTCAATCTCCCTCTTTAGGGGACATATCCGATTATTACTATTAGTAAAATTGTATTTGTTTAAAGTAGGGTAGTACATTTTTAATCATGGCTAGTACATTCTTAAAATCACTGATCCCACGGCTAGTGGATTTTTGTAAAATTCTAGAAGCCCTGGTACATGAACATGCAAAGGGCCCGTCTGTACTGCAATGTGTCAGTTGGAAACATTCCAGGACTTCTAAAGGCTTTTAAAACTTTTACCAATATAAGGCTTCACTGATTAAAATTATGAATGATGCTGTTATTTAACATATTTTGAGCTATACATGCTTTTTCATCTTTTCTTTTGTAAATCTTGTACACAATTTTCATCAGTGGGTAAACATATCATCATTGTTTGGTATGCGATTCAAGAGTGCATGTCAGTATATTAACAAAATGTCCCAAATGTACTGTTTCATGCAGATTTGGATTTGTATGGGAGATTGTGGGATTAGCAGTCTTCCTGTATGCGAAGTAGTAAGGGTGTGTCATCCTGGGAAGTGGCAGACATCCTGATTCAGTGGAGCGATCATATCGTCAAACATCATTTTACCTTAGCTTCTGCAGAAATACAATTTTAAAAATGCTCGTGCTTAGGTCAATATATTTTTAAAAATGTTATTAAAATAATAACTGATCTTAACTCTGCCTTTTAATAAAGTTTTTATTCGGCATATTAAAGGTACCTGGTAAAATAATAAAGTTGTCTTTAACTTCTTTATTTTATAAAATAAATCAGTTTGGATTTTTGTTTAATTAAAAACATAACTATAACAATGTCTCTTCCTAAAAGGTATAGCATTATATATTTTTAATAAAATAAACATTCTAAATTAATTGTCAATTTGTTCAGTACGTCCTGAAGTAGTAAAGACCGCCTAATGTTAAATTCTTATTTTGATTATAAAACATTAATAAAAATTCAAAAATATATCTCTAGTAGATTGTGAAGATTAACCCGGAAAATCATAGTACCAAATTTCAGAACTTTTTGATCAAAACTCCAGGATAAAATACTTTCAATGTTCAATGTTGCATATCATCACAACTATATTTATTCCAATAAGCTCTGTATTGTACAATAAAACCGTCATCTGACATCAAGACGGGGTCTCTGCAATAAGCTCTGTGTTGTACAATAAAACCGTCATCTGACATTAAGACGGGGTCTCTGTGATAAGCTCTGTGTTGTACAATAAAACCGTCATCTGACATCAAGACGGGGTCTCTGCAATAAGCTCTGTGTTGTACAATAAAACCGTCATCTGACATCAAGACGGGGTCTCTGCAATAAGCTCTGTGTTGTACAATAAAACCGTCATCTGACATCAAGACGGGGTCTCTGTGATAAGCTCTGTGTTGTACAATAAAACCGTCATCTTAAATCAAGACGGGGTCTCTGCAATAAGCTCTGTGTTGTACAATAATACCGTCATCTGACATCAAGACGGGGTCTCTGTGATAAGTTCTGTGTTGTACAATAAAACCGTCATCTGACATCAAGACGGAGTCTCTGCAATAAGCTCTGTGTTGTACAATAAAACCGTTATCTGACATCAAGACGGGGTCTCTGCACAATGCAGTCAAATGGACACTTGGCGAAATAGAAGGAAATGTTTTATTTAATGACTCACTCAACACATTTTATTTACGGTTAAATGATATATTATTAATGACCACACAGATATTAAGAGAGGAAACCCGCTGTCGCCATTTCATGGGCTACTCTTTTCGATTAGCAGCAAGGTATCTTGTATATACACCATCGCACCGACAGGATAGTACATGCCACGGCCTTTGTTACATCAGTTGTGGAGCATTAGATCGATCGCGCCTCGGTCGAGCGCTCTATAAATAGGACTGTCTTTCCCAGACTAGTGTACGTAAATCAAACGTAGCAAAGGACAGTTCATTGTAACAAATGCAACTGTAATGACATGCACTCATAAAATCACTGTAAAGACAGTGATGATATCAGGTATTCGCAAAAGGTGAGCATATCCTGTCCTACAGATGGTACCCGTCAAAAAATAAATGTGCAAGAACTTTCACCAAAGAGTTGAAAAGGTATGCACACGTTACAAGAATAGAATAGCATCAGCTACCATTTTTTTCAGTGATGCATCTATCGTATTTAGTAGATATAGCCTCCACATGTTTACCAAAAAAGACCGCTTTAATTGCATTCAGAATTCCGTGAACATGATAACAACCTTTAAGCTAGAACGATATGGCATTGTGTTAACTTGGCATGTACAGAGTCTGCCGTCAGGTACCTTAGAAGTTGTGATATGTATTTAACGTCATACCTATACTAGTAGATCACCGATACGACTTCACTGAGTAATTCACATTTCCTTACTCTCTTAATTTGTGTCTTTCTTTTTGTAAATACACCTAATAATAGTGGTCACTGGTTACATTGTCTTTATTTAATTATTATTTCCAGACGTAGTTATACCACGATTAAATACCACTGATAAAATATAAAGCTTTTTTAAAGCTGCTGCGCATTTATTCATATAGCATATAACCTACCTATGTTCATATAACATATAACCGATCTATTTTCATATAGCATATAACCTACCTATGTTCATATAACATATAACCGATCTATTTTCATATAGCATATAACCTACCTATGTTCATATAACATATAACCGACCTATTTTCATATAGCATATAACCTTCCTATGTTCATATAACATATAACCGATCTATTTTCATATAGCATATAACCTACCTATGTTCATATAACATATAACCGACCTATTTTCATATAGCATATAACCTACCTATGATCATCTTTATTCACAGATTGCCAGTATGGTGACAGAGATCCGAATTTCTGCGACGGTGTCACCCCAGAGCACTATGATTGTCAGTTGATGGATCGAATATGCTGCCGATCTTGTAGATTGTATTCTGGGACTTCCCGTCTGCATGCTGATCGTGTTATGTTATTTTCACTGTTACTCGTTTTTGTAGTTCATAAAGCGTCTCACTGAAAATAAGCATTCATCAATCTTTTTTATGTAGCAGTATACAATTATCTCCCTGTCGCTTGCGAAAAGAGTTGGCTTCTTTTCTTCTTTTTTTTGCTAAGATTCCTGTATGTAAGCTTGGTATTAGCAATATGACATTTTTTCCTCACTAGAAGTGCAGTTTGTTTGACTATAACGAGTTGATGTTCGGTATGCATGCTCCGGGTAGAATGTGAAACAAGTAAAATAATCCGTGTACCCCAAAGAGACCTGTGATAAATCTAAATTATTTGTTGTTTGTTTTAATTCGTTTTAGGTTTTTATAATTTAATGTGTGCATTGTGTAGAATAAAGCTGCATGTAAATATTTACCTGTTGTCGTTTCTGTTTCTTGTTCCTTTATTTGTTTGTTGCTTTGCAGCTCGTGGTCTAATCCAGTAGATAGCAACAGCTAATAACACAGATATGAAACAGCACTAACATAACGCATCTATAACAACACCCCATATGAGCTTTTCGGTATTTTAACAAAACAAACCATAGTTATTAATATTTAAATACTTAAATTAAAAAGATGGTAGATTGTCGTCTTATTGGCCAGTGACCTATCATTGCTCTATGTGATTTTGGCACCACATGATCATCCGTCGTGTTGTTAAATATTGTAGCTTCAATATAGCCTGGTTTAGAAAATAGTTCTTCATAAAACATAGTAATACAAAATTCTTATATGTATTTTGGAATATGTCTTTGTAGGCCGATCTCTATAGTATTTAAATAGCCCATTAGTTTTTACGCTACATATATCATGTAGTACTAACCGATAGCATCTGTACAAACATAAAAGCAACAAGAAACGATGCTTTAGCATGATGAAACGTTTTCCCATTTGCAGTAATAGGTCTTTTATATACATTTCCCCACAGACATGGCGGCATATACAACAGTCTTTGGTATACCAGTCGTTGGCTCTTCGTAAACCGTTTAAAACCAGTCGAATGTAGTCTATTTAAAGACTTGTTTTGTTTAACGACACCACTAGAGTACATTGATTAATTAATCATCCGCTAATGGATGTTAAACATTTTTCCCAATGCAGGAAGGACTTTTTTATATGCACAGACAGGAAATCACATACCATGGCCTCTGACCCGTTCTAGAGCACTGGTCGGAACGAGAAAAACAATCAAATGAACGGTTCCACTGACGTGGTTCGATCCCACGACGCACGCACCTCAGGCGATCGCTCAACCGACTGAGCTAAATCTAGTCCGTTTAAAATGCGATTGTTGAAGGTCGATCGTTTCGGTGTAGCTGATGAATTTTCCCATTCCATCCTGTGCTTCACGAATGACATATAGGAAATAATATAAAGTATTGTGTGTAAATATGTATGTACCTGTATGTGTGTGTGTGTGTGTCTCTCTGTGTGTGTGTGTGTGTGTGTGTATGTGCGTTCGTGGGCTCGCGTGTGTCATACGGTGTGTGTATCTATGTATATTTGTATACATGTGTGTATGTATTAAAGTGTGGGTTTTTACAACGACAACACTTGAGCACATTGATTTAGTAACCATCGACTAATGGATGTCAAACGTTTGGTAATTTAGAGAAGAAACCCGCTACATGTTTTCATTAAGTCAAGTCATGAGGTTTTACGCTCATATTCAGAACAAGCTGTTGTAGCGCGCGCCTGTCATGGGCGCAGGTGCCGACCTCGGCCGACTCCTCAGTCCATAACAGGATTTCTTTCCCATTGTCATGTCATGTCATAAGGCTTAACGTGTACATTCAGAGCAAGCTGTCGTAGCACACGCCTATCGTGGGCGTAGGGGTTTGCGTAGCAAGCCCCTCCGTCCAAGACAGATAGGTTGGGAGGGGGGGGGGGGGTAAGGGGGGACGTCTACATTGGTAGATGCAAGGGAGCACCAGCAGTCCAACCGGTGTTGGTAACAGGCGGGGTGGGTGTTTTGGGGCTATTGAATTTTGAATGGAGCATTAAGGCCAAAAAAATAGAAGGCGCAATTTGATTGAAGGATTTTTGGCGCAGTTTTTGAACGGTCGATCGAAAGTAAAAAAGGTATGCGAGCTAGTATAGGTTTTGACTTAGTATATCGAGTGTAGCTCGTTCTTTCCCATTAGTAGCAAGGCATCTTTTATATGTACCATCCCACGGATACGATATCATATACAACGTCCTTTGATATACCAGTCGTGGTGGACTGGCTAGAATGACGGGGATCAATCACAGATCGACAGCGCACCAAACGTGCGTTTTACCTCTAGCTTACGACCTGCCCGCTGTAGTAGGTAGTACTACACCAAATAACATCCGGCTGGGTCAAAGTTCGAAATGCACCGAAATGTTTATAGAAGAGTTAACACCACAAGTCCTGTGATTGGTGATAAATGTTAGTGTGTCGGTTGTAAAAAAAATTATAATAATTTTCATCTGGGCAAAAAATGTATGCAATTTTATTTCATCTAGTACCACTGTGCAAATTAACCTTGTGCTTGAAACATGCATGGGGTACCTGTTAAAAAAAAACAGTACTCAACTTTTATCTGCCCCGGGTTGGGTCCCTGGCCTCTAGAGGTCGAACTCCGGGGCAGACATGCTTGAAACCTTTGTGAAATAGGAGCATGTTAAAACATTACGTACGTACGTACTAAAATTTTTGTGCGAAACCAGGTTTGTTGTAACAACAGTTGGTTATACCCAAAATCAGCCATGAAAGGTACCATTTCTTTTGTTAACACTTTGAAGTACTTTGTAGTACTGATATTTATGAATCATAGTTTGGTTGATATATAATTATATTATTTTTTTTTTTTAAACACAAACGTTAACATGGTCGCCTATGGGATTTTATTTGGTATAGTACACCCTAGTAGGTGAGCCTAGTGGTTCTAATATACCAAATCTATTCCTATTGCCGATAATGTTAACGTTTACTAATAAAACACATATAAGCAGCGTATCAACACATCCAGGAAGTACTGCAATAAGAAGTATAGCACCTGCATCTAATCTACCTGTAAGAAGAAAAAGGGGTGGGCGAGGTCACATACCATTTAAGATATTTAATTAATGTTTTTAACAGCAACCGTAATTTTTACAGAAAATTGCAGTTCCATTTTTGGGGGCACCCCACACTAATTTCAACGTCTGGTATATACTGCATAACAACTGCATAACAAATAGAAGATTATTTATTTATTGTCAATGGATAATATTATTTGCACAAATAATCAATGTCACATATTGTTACCAATCACACCGACAGCTGTTTTAACTCCGTAAATATTTGACGGTGTAATCATGAGCTCAACATAATATTTAATGGTGCTAAAGGGAGATAACTAACGAACGTCTCTCATGGCTGCGGTACACAGAGTAAACGAACTTGAATTTTTCAAGGTTCAGTTCAGTTCAATGTTATTGTTGAACACCCGATCTAAAATAGAGACAAAATTAAATTAGATTAATTAATTAAATAAATTACGAAAGTTAACTTTAAATATTTAATTTAAAAAAAAAATCAAAATCGTTTCGTATTGAGTAAATAAATATAT
The DNA here is from genome assembly GCA_016106625.1 of Dracogyra subfuscus. Lineage (NCBI taxonomy): Eukaryota > Metazoa > Mollusca > Gastropoda > Neomphalida > Peltospiridae > Dracogyra > Dracogyra subfuscus. Next base: position 7,628 of record JAECMU010094849.1, on the reverse strand, counting down.
AAATAATGTAGTTATTTCCATACATAGCAGGTGCAGATCCAGAGGTTTGTGAAAGGGAGGGGGTGGGGGTGGCGCCGGACGTGGTAATATGTGCTTTAATAGGCTTTAATTGTAGGGTTTTTTTACGACAGCAAACAAAAATGGACGCACGATCCTCGGCACATCTACCCCTGGATCTGCACCTGAATAGAAAACCTTACGCCCAAATAAGGTACAGCTTTGAACAATACATATGACGTAATGACAAAACGATGCATATTAATTAAATGAGTTATGTGCAGCTACTGTATAACAAAGCATTTTATTAATCCCACGTTAACCAACGTCAGATATAAACCCATTTATCAATTCCCAATCCTTAAAATGAATATCTTGAACATCGTTCAGAAAACATACCGTATGGAAGTATCTGTACAGTTGGAAATATATGCATACGGGCATTACTCTTGTTAATGAGACATGTTGTATTTGGTAGCTACAAATCATTGTTAATCAGACTATGTGAAGGGAGTAAATTCACAAACTAGGGATATACAAACATGTAGAAAGGTTATCAACATCGCATAATTTGTTGAACAGACAGCAATGTTCAATTAGCTAATTTCCTATTTGAAAATGTTTAGACTCTGCCTTGAATAAACAATTGGTGGGGGTTTGAATTGGTTTTACTGAGGAAGATGCAGTGTACAGTAGTAACAATGGGGTGAATGTTGAACAACCAAGCACGAGAAATCAGATGTCAGAATAGACGTTCACTGATCAAAACGATTTGACTAAATACTGCTGCACATATTAGTAAGACACTGAAGTCCTGTCGGGTCCTGCTTTGTTTGCTTTTTGACATGTTATATATCGATAAAACAATCGAACAAACCATTCCTATAAACCTAATAATGGAAACATACCTCTTAGCATTGGGATGCTGTGTTTACTCGCCTTTCATACTCTGAGATGCAGTGATACTGTTTCATATGTTATGTTTTTCAAAGAAAATTGAAGGACTCGAAGCATTGGTGGTTACTGTGAACAAACAGGAGTGCTTTGACCAATTAGTTTGTAAACTGTATCGTCTGATAGTAGACAGTGTAAACGAAATGTTCTATCCCGGAAACTGAAATGTTCAAAAAGTAATGTTTGCAGATAACACTTTTGGTGATACATACTGAACAATTACTCGTTCCCGCCTGTGAATCACGACTGCTATATCAAGGACCATGGTTTGTGATAACCTGTCTGTGGGATGGTGTTTATAAACATATCTTGCTACTAATAGAAAAAAGGTAGTAGTTTACCTCTCTAAAAACTGGTCGAAATGACCAAATATTAGATACCCAATAGCCGATGATTAATACATCAATGTGCTTTAATGATGTCGTCACACAAAACCATCTTTAACTGATTTTGTTTAGCATTTATGGCAGACAATAATGCCTTTAATACGATTTGGACACACAAACAGAAATGTAGTTTATTAAAGTCTCATCTCATTACAACAAAATAAAAGTTAGACAATAAAAGACAAATACAGTAAACAATCCAATATAGTATAATTAAAATAATGACAGCACAAATGAAACAATAAGATATATACAGTTAAAATGTTATACATAAATCATCTCAAAGTACATAGAAGGGATTTTCGATATTTAAGAATGCTATGACAGGGTTTTGCAGCTATTATATACAAATATCAGAACAGGACAAGATACAACAGTTTCGGCATGACGGTGCCGCCATCACAATTAAAAAGTAAAGTTCTACCATGTGTGAGTAATTCTAACGCTATGTCAGCATATAATGGGCACTTAAGCAGAACGTAACCCTCATGGCTAAGACAACTAAAATATATTCTTTCTTCCAGCGGTGTATTATATCGACCAGTTTCAACTTTCAGTGGAGCAACTCCGCATTTAAAGTTAGCGTGTGCACTTCTTTGATATCGAGACTTGAACAGAACAGAACAGAACTTTATTTCACCCAGGCCGCTATTCAGCGGCATATGAGGTATATTAACAATAATTATATGACAGTGACAAGATGGGGTTTACAGGAGAAAATATATATGTACAATATCAAAACAAAACAATGTCTAATAATAATAATAATAATAATAATAATAATAATAATAATAATACAAAATGAAATTAAATATATTTCTAATAGTAATAACCTGTTAACATAGTGCTTTACTTTATAAACATCTTTAAAACAACAATACATTCTTAATATATTGGCCCCACTCCTGTTCTATCGTGTGGTTCCATTAACGTTCGTTTCCATTCTATTAAACATTCCTCCTTTACTGTCCTGCACATTGTTGACTATACACGTTTAATATTTATATTTTTTAATTAACACATCAAGTGCTCTGATGGCGGAACCAGCTACAGACGTAGCCATACGGCAGTACTTTAAATGTTCAGTCAAGAGGAATCCTAAATAATTAGAGCTTTCAACAATCTCCAAGGCATGGTCACCACACACACAATTACTGCTCGTCTTTACAACTGATGGATTCCGAAAGTGTACCACTTTAGATTTTTCAACGTTGATGGTCATATTATTCGTACGACACCAGGTACCTAAACAGACAAGCATGATACTGATGTCGTTCCCAATTCTGCTACAACAATAATGTAATCAGCGTAAATCAATATACCAACAGTAGAATCATCAATCACTATTCCTATTTTGAGCTCAGTAATTGTAACGATCTTTAATAAATAGGTTAAATGATATGGGTGATAGCAAGCATCATTGTTTAAGGTCACGGTTAAAATCGTACCAGGGTGTACAACACCCATTTAAGCGTACACAACTCTTTACATTTTATATAGTGAGACAGTTGCATTAAATATTCGACCCTTAATATTAGACTCTAGTAACTTCTTCCATATTATGCTTTTATTAATACTGTGATACGACTTAATACCTTTTCTAGTTTCTATTATAGATGTTACACTTAAGACATGTTCGGTTGTGGATCTACTTTTTAAAAACCATTTTGATAATCACTAATAATCGAATTGTCTTCAGTATATTTCTTAACTCTCGAGTTCAAAACATCGTAGTATAATTTACTGGTAGCACTGACTGACAAAATGCCTCAATAGAACATAGGATCTGTCTGATCGTTAGCTGTAGATTTAGGAATAGGGTTGATTATTCGCTTTCCCCAAGCAGTAGGAACGACATCTTTTTTTCAAAACACAAGCTAAAACTTCTATGAAGGAAGTACACGAGTTTTATTCGTGAGTGCCTCAACTGGAATACAATCGAAGCCACGGAACATGTATGTCGCCATTTTGTTTTTCGGAATCTTGTGGGTTTTTTTCATCATTTGACCATAAAACTAAATTTTAAGATTTTCAATATAGATTGTTATAAATTAATGTATAAACATATATTCTAATGCCATTATCACACAATTTTCTGCCGTTTTATTTTGTGCCATTTTTAACCATAAAACATAATTTCTATGATGGCCAGATATTTTACTAATTTGTTTTCGAGGGGCGGGAGGAATCAGCATTTCCAATTTACATTTAAAATCTATATATGTTAGACCAAATTCTAAACACATGTCGGTGAAATTGGACCTGACTCTAAGAGATGTGTGTATTTTATTCAAAAATTGTAAATGGTTGTGTCAAACAAAACAAAACAAACAAACAAACAACAACAACAACAACAACAAACCCCAACAACAACATTCTGTTTGGGGTTTACGTAATTTGGGAGTTTAATTGACTGGTCTATAAAGCTGTAATCGGACGATATTTTTCTAATGTAAATAGACTCAAAGATGAGAGCTGAGTAAACCAGTACGTCGTAAAATTAACACTCCCCAGAGGCTGGAAACAACTCGGGTAAATATAGCATATATATATATATTGATCGCCTGATTATATCTGTTCTAGATTAATGAGCAGCCAGTGGCTAAGAGAACATATTACGCCCATTTTTCTGAAATAAAATAAAATAATTGTTAAAGTTATTTTGTTTAATGACACCATTATAGCACATTGATTTATTAACCATCTGCTATTGGATATAAAACAAATTGGTAATTTTGACGTGTAGTCTTAAAGAGGAAACCCGCTACACTTTTTCATTAGTAGCAAGGGATCCATAGACAGGGTAGCACATACTACGACATTTAATATACCAGTCGTGGTGCACTGGCTGGAATGTGAAAAAATCCTCAATGGGTCCACCAACGAGGATCGATCCTAGACCGACCACGCATCAAGCGAGTATTTTACCTCTGGCAAACTTCCCGCCCCTGTAGCCCAGTAGCAAAGTACTCGCTCGATGCTCAGTCGGTCTGGGTCGATACCCGTCGATGGACCCATTGAGCTATTTCTCGTTCGAGCCTGTGCACCACAACTGGTATATCAAATGCCGTGGTATGTACTACCCTATATGTGGGATGGTGCATATAAAAGATACCATGCTGCTAATCGAAAAGAGTAGCCCATGAAGTGGCGACAGCGGGTTACCCCTCTCAATATCGTTGTGATCCTCAACGATATGTCTGACGCCATATAACCGTAAATAAAATGTGTTGAGCGCGTCGTTAAATATAAAACAATTCTTTCTGTCTTGTTAAAATATCACTTGGACTTGGTATCCTGTGTTCACATTGTATGTATGTATGTATGTATGTATGTATGTAGGTATGTTTGTATAGATAGAAAAACAGACACATATGTAGATATATACATTAAATAGATATATGTATGTATGTATGCATGTATGCATGTATGTATGTATGGATGGATGGATGGTGGGACGGACGCATGGAAGGATGAATGGATGGATGGACGTACAGACGAACAGAAAGAGACAGAAAGAGAATGAGTTGAAGAGAGAGAGAGAGAGAGAGAGAGAGAGAGAGAGAGAGAGAGAGAGAGAGAGAGAGAGAGAGAGAGAGAGAGGAAGGGAGGGACGGAGGAAAGAGATAGACGACATAGATAGAGAGATAGAGAAAGATAACCTTTTCTTTGGAGTGTAGCAGAGGATTAGCGGGAAGCGATAATGATACAAGCGTCGGGTTAAAACAGTTGGTTCTGTATAAATATGTTTTATATAATCCCCTACGTAGGTTATTTGGGTAGATATGTCACGTAAGTAGTTCACTGGTGACTAAAACGGCCGTAGGTAATTTAGTTTTTTTTTTATAGACGACAATATCTGTGACCATAACAAAAAGGAATGCAAATTAATGTTTCTGTAGCTATTGCCTAGCGCAGAATTTTCTCAGCCGGGATAAGAATGAAAGACGTAAATAATATGTACTATTTAGCAGTACCTCAACCTCTCTTCAATCAGGACAACACATACCAAGAGTTGCGGAGTACTTACTGAAACAGGTAACTCAGTGTATGCCTTGCAAACAAGATGGTCTGAACCAAATGCTTAGCACCCGAAAGGTCTGTGGTAATATTTGATGTATACCTACCGACATAGATACAAATTCTTCAAATGTGGTTGCCGTAAAATTACATTTTGTACATCGATACTCGTGATAGGTATTTCTGTTGATGATTATTATATGTCGCAGTTTTATTTTTTGATGGTGTTTGGTAAATTTTGCAAATGTATGATCGATAACCTAGTTTTCAAAATAATGTTCGCATTGGTGTTTTTCTATAGCCAAATGTGACGTGTTTTCAAATTGTCGTGTAGGCAGTAACAGGATATACTTCACCACCATGGATAACATTGACATACGCTTTGCCACATTTATAGTCAGGACATGCGTGCTTACTTCTGCCCCTGTTCAGTCTGAAATGGAAACAATGTATAAGATTTATGTTATACACATGTATTAACATATCAAGGGTTAACATCACCGAGACTGCATTTCACCAGAACTGGAGCGGGATTTAGCTCAGTTGGTTGAGGTGCTTGCGTCGTAGGATCGAACCACGTGGATGGATCCATTCAACTGACATTTTTTCTTGTTCCAACTAGTGCACCACAACTGGTCAAAAGTGCTTTCATGTCTACGGGAAGTGAATATAACAGATGTCTTATGCTAATGAAAACATGTAACGAGTTTGCTCGGTGTCAGAATTACAAAATGTTTGACATCCAATAGCCGATGATTAATAAATGTGTTATAGTGGTGTTAAAGAAAACTTTAATTTACCAGACCTACGCTCGGATATCTCACCTTTAGTCAGAATGTCTCCACAAGTGTCTGAGGGCCTTAACGAAACAGCGAACTTCTGTAAATCGAATATTCCTGACACAAGTGGGAGGGTTATGCAATTTGAACGTCTAAGGGTATTCTCATATCATTAACAATTTGACTATATTTCACTCTAGTCTGTTGGCAATGTATTCAAATCGCTTCCAGATCACCGCTCGCACGAGCACGACAGCATTTTGTCTTCAGAATAAAAGCGATTCCGATGACAAAATCATTATAATTCGCCGACAGATAGTGGAAATTTTTTCACCCTTTTGTCAGCAGACTGCATCCTCCAAATTCAAATGAATGGTTTTCAATTTCTGTAACAAGAATGTTCTTACACTTACCTCACATTCAAGCGGCCCGGATCGAGCCAGCAAATCTACACCGGAAATGACATTAGAAAAATCAGTCAGACCGGATGTGGGCCAGTCTAAAGCGTACCGTCTAACCAGTGGACTCTCGTTTATATTCTGCTGGGAATGGGGTGAGGGTAACGATTTATGACCGACGAAGTGATTTGTCGTCATCCACTGGGAATCCAGTCATTTTAAATCTTCTGCGTATGATACAACAAGACCATCCTTGAAACAACAGCGTTCCGCTATCTGAATTACTCATTAAAACAAAACCTCAATTATTTTATTATGTCATCACAAACACAATGTATTCTGCTTTGCGTTACATGCATTATACACACACATGTATGCACTCACGCACGCACGTATGCACACAAGCACATGTACTTTGGCATGCACACATTTAAACATAAAGTGAATTGAGAACGCAAAAGCAAAATATATATATGGTTAAAACATAATAATATAAAGAGCAGAATCAAAACAACCTAAAACGACCTACTTGCCCACCTGTGGTGTATAGGTGTGTACGTCAAATCTGTATGTGTAAATCACTGACACAAGCTACTGTATACTATGTAATCAGTTTTATATGTGATGTTTAAATATGTTCTATGGATCACTAATCTGAAATAAAAATATATTATTATTATTATTATTATTATTAGTAGTAGTAGTAGTAGTAGTAGTAGTAGTATTAGTAGCAGTAGCAGTAGCAGTAGCAGTGGTAGTAGTAGTAGTAGTAGTAGTAGTA
>JAECMU010094843.1:11910-22026 GCA_016106625.1 Dracogyra subfuscus | reverse complement strand
TGACGCAGATCATGTTTGAAACCTTCAACTCTCCAGCTATGTATGTTGCCATCCAGGCCGTGTTGTCTCTGTACGCTTCCGGTCGTACCACTGGCATCGTCCTGGATTCCGGTGATGGCGTCACCCACACTGTACCAATCTACGAGGGTTATGCACTTCCTCACGCCATCATGAGGCTTGATCTTGCTGGTCGTGATCTTACTGATTATCTGATGAAGATCCTCACAGAGCGTGGTTATTCCTTCACCACCACAGCAGAGAGGGAAATTGTGAGAGACATTAAAGAAAAATTGTGTTATGTGGCATTAGACTTTGAACAAGAGATGGGTACTGCAGCTTCATCCTCTACATTGGAAAAGAGCTACGAGTTGCCAGATGGACAAGTAATTACCATTGGTAATGAGAGGTTTAGGTGTCCAGAATCAATATTTCAACCATCATTCCTTGGTATGGAATCAGCTGGTATTCATGAAACTACCTACAACTCCATCATGAAGTGTGATGTTGATATTCGTAAAGACTTGTATGCCAATACTGTCCTGTCTGGGGGTTCCACAATGTATCCTGGTATTGCTGACAGAATGCAAAAGGAAATTTCCAATCTTGCTCCTAGCACAATGAAAATTAAGATTATTGCTCCTCCAGAGAGGAAGTATTCCGTCTGGATCGGTGGTTCCATTTTGGCTTCTCTGTCTACCTTCCAGCAGATGTGGATCAGCAAACAAGAATACGATGAATCTGGTCCGGCCATTGTACATAGAAAGTGCTTCTAAATGGTTTTGACACTACAGTGATAGCCTGATAAGTAAATGGGTATTTGTGATTGAACGATTTTGTGCACACTACTCTTGAACAAGCATTCCTTGCTAGAAATTCGAAATACTTGTTGCATTTGTTGGTCTGAAAAATAAGTTGTTGCCTAACAATAGTGAAAATCTGACAATTTGACATTATGCAACTAGTCAACATTGCCTTCTCAGGAAAATAAAGTATCTTGAATTGTTTGTGTGTTCTTGTTTTAAATATTAGTGTTATTATCCAGTCCTGTTCCATCAAATTCTAGCTTAATGCAATTCTCTTTATTATCAGGGGTGAGAATTGTCTGATCCGCGGTTTTCCTTTTGGAACATAGAGGTTTCCTCTCATTCCAATCGTCCTTGTCCCAGGACCCCTCTTATATTTACACTTTTTTTTTTCTTTTTTTTTTTAAACAGTTCACCTAATCCCATACCTGATTATACATTTTTGGTGTGGAGATTATTTACAGCAGTATTATCAAATTTGTTTGATACATTTTGCCCCCTTTCCAGATTTAGGTGTTCAACAAAGGCCATGGTTGGTGCTATCCTCCCAAGTGGGAGGTGCAAATAAAGAGATTCCTTGCTGCTAATCGGAGAGTAGCCCATGAAATGGCGACTGGGTTTCCTCTCAAAATCTGTGTGGTTATTAACCATATGTCGGACGCTAATTAACCATGAATAAAATGTTTTTGAGTGTCATAAAATTGACCACAGCCCTTGAAATTTGGACTAGTTTGCTACGGTAGTTAAGTGCCGTTGCAAACCATTTTTTCGGCGGCAGTTTTAAAGAAAAGATTAATGCTGTCAAAATTATTCATATATGATCCACTGTTATAATAATATACTATAACATAATATCTCAACTTTACTTTCGTGAGCTTCTATACTGGAATAAACTGATTTATATTGAGGAAATTGAGCCACACATAAGACCGACCTTGGTGGTGTCGTGGTTGGCCATCGGCTGGTAGGTACTGGGTTCGGATCCCAGTAGTCATGGGATTTTTAATCCAGATACAGACTCCAAACCCCGAGTGAGTGCTCCGCAAGGCTCAATGGGTAGGTGTAAACCACTTGCACCAACCAAAGATCCATAACTGGTTCAACAAAAGCCATGGTTTGTGCTATCCTGCCTGTGGGAAGCACAAATAAAAGATCCTTGCTGCCAATAGACATAAAGAGTAGCCCATGAGGTGGCAGCAGCATGTTTCCTCTCAAAATCTGTGTGGTCTGACACCATATAACCAGAAATAAAATGTGTTGAGTGTCGTTAAATAAAACATTTCTTTCTTTCTTTCACATTATAATAAAGTTGTGCTTTTTTCTGGGATCTGTAACTGGACTTTTCACCACTCTCACATATTTGACGGCAGTGAATTGTTGTCGCAAGTAAAGTTTGAGATGGCTTTTACGATGGCATTGCCAATTGCCGCCATAAATTTCAAGGCCTGTGAGCATACCAGCATTGGCATATGAAAATGTATTTTTGCTACATAATGGTAAATGAATGTCGGAATGTTAATTCTGAGCATACAATAATATTTAAAATAGAATTTTGTTAAATGATAAAATTGGTAGTTATTTCATTTGTGAGGAGCGGGATGTAGATCAGTGGTACAGAGGTTGCTTGGTCTGTCTGGGATCGATCCTCATCCAGGCTTTAAGCTGGACTTTAACATTAACAATTTGGCAAAATTGAGGCTATTTTTAAAGTAATTTATTTCTAATCCCTAATTTCTGAATGAATATGGGTGTCCATGCCCAGTTATTACTTTAATGTATCCATCGGCCTATATTAAAAAGGAGAGGGCCTCGTAAGTTGGATAACTTGTGCCCAATCCTTTTGTGTATATACATTATATGCAATAAAATATGTTTTCAATCCGTTAAAAAGAACTACATATCTTTTTCACTTTGACAGTGTGACAATTTTATCCGTTATTGAAAGTGTCGATTTTTAGAAGAAACTACCATTGTTTTCTAGGAATGGATGTTTAACGACACACCAGCACTTATTCTCTAGGAGTCATTCATATAATTAAAGAATACACCCCTGGTGTCAATGTCTTGTCTCGCACAGTTGTTGGTAGGGTTTATTATATACATACTACATACATACAAATACACACACACACACACACCATTAATGACGACACATTAGTATTATATTAACTGGGGTCATTTGAACTCGTTGATAAAATTTCTAATTATATGTTTGTTTAGTTATTTAACGACACATTTAATTACAGTTATATCGGCATCAGACATATGGTTATGTCGAGAAAAAAACCCAGTGGTTAGCTGACGGGGATTGATCCTAGATCGACCGCGCATCAGGCAGGCACTGTACCACTGGGCTATGCTGCCTGCTCTAATTGTATATGTGCAACGATAAAAAATATTACATGCAACTAAATTGCAATCATCTGCCGAGGCTTACTGTACCCAGTTTATTGCTATTGTTAGGAGTTTTAATCACTGTACATTGTTAAATATTCAGCAAGAGTTAAAACAGTTCAATCTGCATTTTAACGATCCTTATCAATTATTGACGGTCATTGAGGGCGATATCATGTTTTATGGACCGAAGAAATTGATATTGGCCGAGGTCAATGTCAATTTATTTGGTCCATAAAACATAATATTGCCCAAAATTCGGTCAATAATTGTTTTATTACATAATGTCATCGATAAGACTCGTACATTCCTGCTTTGTTTATCAGAATCGAAATATGCCAATTTCCCGCAATGCGTTAAAACTGATGGGAGTTAGTGACGTCACGTAATCCTATGACGTATGACACGCAGAGGAATGCGGAAATAAACAGTTGAAACGTTGCCAACACACACATACCAAATTCAAGACATTATAATTAGCAAGAGTGCCTAAATCATATTAATAGCAAAATAAAACACAATATGTGATAAATCTGAACATACATTTATACTGAACAGTTACCGATTACCCTCAAATTGCATTTTTTATTTGTAACATAAAATCCTGAGAGTGCCGATTCCAACTGCATTTTTATGTATCATGTACGTTTCTAAATCTGCGATATATTCCATATATTCTTTAAATAACCTAACAGCCACATATGTTGTTTTCTTCGTATTTGCTGAATCCACATTAATCAGAATATGTTGCTTTTATTTTTCTTGGAGAACGGCAAAGCGCGTTGCCATTGTTTACATCAGATTTGATGGTGACATCAATTCACTTCACGTTACGCGTTCACTGATTGGATCATATTTCATTTGTTCTTTGTTCGCATTGGTTAACTTTCAGCGGGCAATATCACAATTTACGGAAGGTCATGTGACTGGTTTTCGGCCAATGAAAATAAAATATATTCTCATTATGTAATAATGTATGATATACCTGGTAAGTCGCGTGGTATTCCATGAAGTCAATCGAGACGTGGCAGCATGTTTTGTCATGCAAGAAATCATTTGACATTGGCTACCAGGAAGAAGCAATAGGAAGAAAGCTATATCAATTGACAAAAATAAAGCTGTTGATGGAATCCGACGAGGTGGCTTAAAACAAGAATGCGCAAAGTAGATGTACAAATAGCGAGACTAATGCTGCATTCACGTTTACTCAGAAATTATTTCCGACTTGTAAACTTATTTCTGTATGTATTTAAAATACTCCTCAAAAACAAATGGCGGAAGATAATGCAACAGGATTTTCGAATTAGCTTTTTTGTGATTTGATAATGAAATGTTTATGCAAAATTCAACATTAATTCACATTTGGCGATTTGGCGAACAACAGCTTAAATCCTGATCATCGTTGGGCCAGTTGGGCTATTTCTCCTTATAGGTGGTGCACCACAATTGGTATACCAAAGGCTCTGGTATGGTGTATATAAAAGATCCTTTTATTCTAATCGAAAAAGTAGCCCTATAAGTGACTGTTGACTCAATATCTGTGTGGTCCTTAATCATATGTCAGACACCTATAACCATAAATAAAATGAGTTGAGTGCATCGTGGTTACATTTCTGTGAATGCAAAAAGAAAAGAAAAAAAAAGTGATCCTCATTTGGGCATATCCTTTAACTCGTATTGGAGAATGTGACAAATTTTGTTGATACATTGGGTCAAGTTATACTTAGTATTATAATTATTTAGCAGAATATTGACACTGTCGGACATGGAATGTCTGAGGAAATTATACATTGTGATAATTTAAAATTGATAAATTGTTTTAGTGACTTTTCTCTAGTTTTTTTTTTTTATATTTTCTTTTAGGGTGTGATGGTTGGCATGGGTCAGAAAGACAGCTATGTTGGAGATGAAGCTCAGTCCAAGAGAGGAATCCTCACACTGAAGTATCCCATTGAGCACGGAATCGTCACCAACTGGGATGACATGGAGAAGATCTGGCATCACACTTTCTACAACGAGCTTCGTGTGGCTCCCGAGGAACATCCGGTTCTCTTGACAGAGGCTCCCCTCAACCCCAAGGCCAACAGAGAAAAGATGACGCAGATCATGTTTGAAACCTTCAACTCTCCAGCTATGTATGTTGCCATCCAGGCCGTGTTGTCTCTGTATGCTTCCGGTCGTACCACTGGCATCGTCCTGGATTCCGGTGATGGCGTCACGCACACTGTACCAATCTACGAGGGTTATGCACTTCCTCACGCCATCATGAGGCTTGATCTTGCTGGTCGTGATCTTACTGATTATCTGATGAAGATCCTCACAGAGCGTGGTTATTCCTTCACCACCACAGCAGAGAGGGAAATTGTGAGAGACATTAAAGAAAAATTGTGTTATGTGGCATTAGACTTTGAACAAGAGATGGCTACTGCAGCTTCATCCTCTACGTTGGAAAAAAGCTACGAGTTGCCGGATGGACAAGTAATTACCATAGGCAATGAGAGGTTTAGGTGTCCAGAATCCACATTGCAACCATCGTTCCTTGGTATGGAATCTGCTGGTATTCATGAAACTACCTACAACTCCATCATGAAGTGCGATGTCGATATCCGTAAAGACTTGTATGCCAACACTGTCCTCTCTGGTGGCTCAACGATGTTCCCTGGTATTGCTGATAGGATGCAGAAGGAAATTGCCAATCTTGCGCCCAGCACAATGAAAATTAAGATTATTGCTCCTCCTGAGAGAAAGTATTCTGTCTGGATCGGTGGTTCCATTTTGGCTTCTCTGTCTACCTTCCAGCAGATGTGGATCAGCAAACAAGAATACGATGAATCTGGTCCAGCCATTGTACATAGAAAGTGCTTCTAAATGTTGAGTAATGAAAAATTCAACCATTAATGATCTGCCTCAAATTGAAAGAAACCAGTATTTGTTGCGACTCTGGACTATTCTGCCTAAGATCTGAACATTGACATTGATTTTTTTTACCAGTGTTTTTAACTTTTCGCTCCCCAGCAATCATTCCTTGCTAAAAATTTAACATCCAAGACATGACCTTTTTGTTGATTATTGTTTTTATTATTTCGTGTTTAAAAACTTATTACTGATATTTTTTATAAAGTTTTTCACAAAAAACCAAAACAATCGACGATTGGATGTGCATAAAAATAATGCATTTATTCAGACAAAAAAACTAACATTAGAAACTGCATGCAAAAAGATTGCACAAAGTTTTCTTTTAAAAAATAAAAAGAAAGTAACATAGTGTTGGAATCTTTTTCTTTTCATTTTAATTTTGAAAGTTACCTTTTTGGTAGGAATATTCGAGCGAAATTATAGTCTAGGAAAATAACCAAATCATTTTTGAATTGGTAGTGTGACCAAGGTGCTTTGGTTGTAGGATTGAAGCATCCAGGTGGATCCATGCTATGGGTTCTTGTCCCACTGCTGATATGTTGAAGGCCAAGGTATGTCTTGTCATGTCTGACGGTACATATGAAAGATCCTTTGCTACCAATGGAAAAATATAGTGAGTTTTCTCAGTTTGAATTAAATGTTTGAGAAAGTTTGTAGCCTTCATGAAAGCTTTTACTAGTGGTCTATGTATTATAGTAATGCAAGCGACTACTAGCCCAGGCAGAACTATTCACAAGCCAGGACCAGGGGCTGGTGGATTTGTCAAACCATGCAATTGCCAATAATAATACATTGATGTGGTTCAGCCTATAATCACTTAGTGGTGTCTTTAAACAAAATCCAACAAATAGGAAGCCCATGTTATAATTCACGTAGTTTGAAGTGTCAGTTTTGTCTCGCTGTTGCAAAGTAACTTACGTTTAGTTAATGACATGTTATATCTATGAATGTTCATCTCGATGCATGTTGAATTTGAAATTTATTAAATTAAAATTTCAAGTGAATTTGTTTTGAAGTTTTATTTTTAAATTTATGATTAATAAAGACATGCATAGTGATGAACATGATGAATGCAACTATCTGCGACACCGAATAGATGTATGGTAGATCTATAGACGTTTAAAGGGACATACCCTAGTTTATACCCATGAAAATTAACACTAAATTTATTTTTATTTTAATCTACAAACCTATATCACATTTGGATAAAGTTTCAATTAAGTGAAACACTAGTCTGAATTTGAAATTGTGAAATACTTACGAAAAATATACTATAAAGTATTCATCAGTGTTAATTTTTAGACGCACGTGCGTTTTTAAAACATTTCAACGACGTTAATCATTTATTGGTTGTGGCTGACTTGCAGGACGATAAATATGGGATAATTGTTACTCGTTTCACAGTTTTTTGTACATGCAATTGACATTAAATTTGCGAGAAAAGTTTATCGCATACAAGACATCCAGTCCCAAAACTAAGGAGTGGAACCACCACGTGCCCGGATGACGGGCGTTGCCTCTTCTCATTTCTCGAGCAGAAAGTTGGCGAACTCGACTGTTGCGTTGTACTTTCAGTTGAGACTGGTGAGCTCGTATTAACAACTGCGTTATACGGTGAGATTCCGTTGTAAGAGCGCCCAGACTAGCAACTGGACAGTCGTAGAAGTGAAAGTCAGAAATTTGGCCAAGTTTCTGCTGGTGATTGACGTCTGAACCTAGCATAACGCTACAAAAACGTTCTTCGTAGGCATTGGTGAAATAAACTTAAACTTGTCCCGGAATAAACCGGTGTCTATAAGATCAAGGGGTGCTTAGTAACTTTTTATGAGTGAATACCACGGTCATGTCAAATTAGTGGCTGAAATGAAAATTATAATTTATTTTATTTATCGACGCCACTAGAGCACATTGATTTTTTTTTATTGATTTTTTTTATGTTATCGGCTATTGGTCATTCTAACACTTTTAGAGTAAAACCGCTAACGCCACATAGGCTACTTTTTTACGATAGGCAACAAGGGATGTTATGGAACACTGCTCGGTGCAAGTGGTTTACACCTACCCATTGAGGGTTTGGAGTCTGCATCATTTTATTTCCTAGCGGGTAGCATAGCCCAGTGGTACAGTGCCCGCTTGATGCGCGGTCGGTCTAGGATCGATCCCCGTCAGCTAACCACTGGGGTTTTTTCTCGACATAACCATATGTCCGACGCCGATATAACCGTAATTATAATGTGTTGAGTGCGTTGTTAAACGAACCAAAAAAAAAAAAAAAAATTATTTCCTAAAAACATATTTTTTTCGTACGTATGAAATTATATGAAGATGAAATCCAGTTTGGGCTTTTTATAAATATTAAGACGACCAGAAACACATTAAATATACAGACATTGGTATTCTAAACAAGAAAACATATTTAATATGTAAGTTTAATCGTAGAAATATTTTATTAGTCGGAAATATCTAACAATGCAACAAACTCGGGAATGTCTCTTTAACAGGTATTTCCAAACTGATAGGACGTGGGTACTATTTCAACTGATAGGACGTGGGTAAGATTTCATCATAAAAAAAATGTGGTTTGATTCTTTTTGTAATGGGTGCGGGACGTAGCCCAGTGGTAAAGCGGTCGCTTGATGCGCGGTCGGTATAGGATCGATCTCCGTCAGTGGATCCATTGGGCTATTTCTCGTTCCACCCAGTGCTCGACAACTGGTGTAACAGACCGAGGTATGTACTATCATGTCTGTGAGATGGTGCATATAAAATATCCCTTGCTGCTAATCGAAAATAATGGTCCATGAAATGGCGATAGGGGTTTCCTCTCAATGTCTGTGTGGTCCTTAACCATATGTCTGACTTAATTAAACATTTCCTCTTTATAATTGTCAAATATATATATAAAACAACTCGATTAAGGTTCATTGAAATTATTAAATGATAGATCTGATAGCATGTGTCAGTGACATGGACAAATGGTAAGGACTCAGTCTTGTAGGTCTATTTACTCTTCTGAAACAAATAATATCATATACCGGTAGTTGGTTCCCTGTAATGAAAAGCAAGTTAAAGGGACACGTGCTAGTTGTTAACCATTACGCCGTTGGTTTTCACTATTAAATCCAATTTAAAAAAAACAAAATCACAAATAAAATTGCACTTTACTTACCGTTTATAATTTAAAGTCTACGTACGTAGGAACTGAACCTGGGCCCGTATTTTCGAAGCCATCTTAGCTACGACATATCGTATCTACTTACGAGCAAAATACGAATGTCGTAGATTTAAGATACGACAGATTTTCGAAGGTATCGTAAAGTTCTCTTAGTGTGTCATGATTTACGATATTTATCGTAAACAAAAATGGAAAATCTCATTAAGTGGAGATAGAAAAGATGGGTATTTCTCGGTGACGTCATCAAGGAAATTCCCTCTAAACGTCATCTCGGTACAGCTGACTTTCCAGAATGAATACTATGCAAGCGTCCGAACCACAAACAAAGAGGGAAACTAATGAAACTAATGTTCAATTAAAGTGGAAATTTTAATATCGGATGTAGGGAAGAAGTTCAACATTTTTTATTTATTTTTCTTCTTTTTGGCTGGTTAACAGTGATTAGGCTACATAATAATCCCAGAATACAAAGTACTATATATACACATATAAATCAGTTTTTAAAATTATTTGATCCTGAATATTTAAGACCAGTGGTAAAGCGCGCGCATAATGCGCGGTCGGCCTGGGATCGATTTGAAGGTGCTGTTTATGTACTTATGAATAAACTGATTTTATTTGATTTGGTTTGTTTTGCGATTTTGAAAAGCCCTGATCAGTGATGTAGGGGGAGGGGGCATGGGGTCATCCACCACCCCAATCAAACCTTTTTAGACTATTATTTTTTTTTTAAATCATACATACATAGTGTGGATTTGCCCCCTCCTCCAATATGGGTTACCTGCATATACAAGGCGTCATTGGCGTAGCTAAAATTTTATAGGGGGG
>JAECMU010094837.1:0-10442 GCA_016106625.1 Dracogyra subfuscus | reverse complement strand
GTGTCCAAGGGACGTTTAGGCAAGGTCGTGATAATTTCCATGATCCACCGTCGAGTGACTTGTCCTTAGGACTGACAGTCCCCAAGAAAATCTAGCACAACACTTCACGTCCTCCCTGCGATGCCTCCAGGAGGACTGCCACTCCCAAGACCAGCTCTCCGCATCCAAATGTACACAGGACAGAGATCAGTGGAATACATATGACTGATGATATGAGCTCATGAATCACCATAAAACGGTAATGATATCAGGTGTTCTCGAAAGGTGATCATATCCTGCCCCACCGGTGGCACCCGTCATGAGCACAACCCGCAGCCATAAAGTCCACCATAAGGTAAAATGCAACATTTTCACTAAAAAGATGAAAATGTATGTACAAAGTCAAAATAGGGTATTGCATCAGACATTATTTTTGTCAGTGATGCGTCAAATCGTGAAATGGCCTCACAGTGTCGACCATAAAACTTTGTGAAAGCTTTCAGGAGTCCTTGGATGTTATAACCCTGATCAAACAACTACTGTACCAGAATGACATGTCTGTCTTTAAAATCGGCATATGATGAGCATGCTCTTAGGTATCTCAGAAATTGTGAAATGTAGACACCAAAAGCTGGAGCAGAAGGAATATTGCTCGACATAAATGGGAAATTGACAATTGGAAAGCTGAAGTCATCCCTTTTATCATACAGCTTAGTGTGAGGGTGAGTGCCGCTCTGAAGTTCTATGCATATATCAAGATATGAAACAGATTTTTCACTGTCTGTGGTTTATTTTATGTCTAACTCTGGTGGGTGAATCAATGAAAGGTAATGTGTTATCTTATTGTTATTGAATGATATAAGATCATCAATATAACGAAATGTGAAGTTAAACTTACTAGCCAGATTCCTTTGTTTTGATTTAGCCAGATTAGTCAGAACATCTCATTCATATGCTCGTCAACTGTTAACTCCAATCAAGTATTAGTAACGTAGCCTGTGTTCTGTTTACGGAAACCCTATTGATTGTGACGTACATTGACCACACACGGATTTCCGATGGTATGTGGTAATCAATACCTTTCAAAATATAGCCTCCTCTTGGCATTTCCACAATTCCACCAGACGATCACGAGAAGAAAGTGAATTTCACTTAGTTTAAAATAGGTATATAGTGGGAACGATAGCGGAGATCATGGCTGGATGTGACAGATTGACTTGGCTAACTGATTCCATGTGTCCTGGGCCCAGTTCCATAAATCGATCTTAGCCCTAAGATCACTTTAAGTGTAAAGCTATCTTATGTACTAAAGTGATCTTAGTGCTAACATCGCTACGTAGAACGGGGTCCAGATCATTTAGGACACGGTGATTATGAAATAATTGAATACACGTGTGTCTGGGGTGTGTCTTTGGTAATAAACTGAGACGGTTTTATTATAACTTGTCGTGATGAGCAGGCGTCCGAGTCTGCTTTTCATATGTTCAGGGATGTGCCGACACATCTTAACGCGACCCCTGTGTGAATTTTCATTATACTTTTTGTTCTTAAAATCGTTAAATAATAAAATGTTGGGAGGTGGGGTGGGGATGGAGGGTCTCAAGAAGGAAAAAAAAACGAACATAAACTTTGCAGTTTACCCTCCTGAGTTTAGTCTCTGCATGTCTGAGCCTGTCCAAGCAGCACTGGGAGATTAACCGCCCCACTCTCAGAAGAAATAGGAAGTGGGGTCGGCCTCTACTAAACGTTTCCAGACTTCACTTTGCCTTATAGTGATACCATCTCGTATCCTCCAGAGTCGGGCATGTCCGCTCCACTATGCCAACCCATGACGACTGGACTATACCCTAGTCTGATACTCTCTCTCTCTCGTTCAGACGTAACTGGCTTCTCAAAATCTGTATTTCAGCACAACACTACACCTTCAAACTCTAATGACTGTCAATCTGGGTTTGTTTGTTTGTTTTTGTTTGTTTTTTGTTTGTTTTTTGTTTGTTTTTTGTGTGTGTTTTTTGACGGAATGCAACCCATCTCGTCCTTATAAGCTGTGCACCCAAACGGCTTTAACCAGGCCACTCACATGGACGTATCGACCATTTTTTTATTTTTTTTGGTTTGTTTAACGACGCACTCAACACATTAAATTACGGTTATATCGGCGTCGGACATATGGATATGTCGAGAAAAAAACCCAGTGGTCAGCTGACGGGGATCGATCCTAGACCGACCGCGCATCAGGCGGGCACTGTACCACTGGGCCACGCTGCCCGCTCGTATCGACCAAACTTTAAACTTTTAGATATGTGTTCAAAAGTTAATCTTTTTTTTTTTTTTACTCTTATTAAATAGTCTCTTATTTGTGTTATTGAAATTTGGACTGTCCTAAAATGCTCCAAATTATATAAATATTTGGCCGAGCATTCAATTATTTGTATTTTTTTTTTATTTATTTTTTTATTCTATTAACTTTTGAACTGATTACTATTTTCAAAATTCTGCCCATTTTCAACTGTAACAAACCCCCCACCCCCCCNNNCCCACCCCACCCCACTCCCCATTCCCAGTCAGGCCACCGATTTATCGGATGTGGCATACGGGATGGGCGTGTTCGAAACACTAGTAGTATATAGGCACGTTAAACTAATTATCATCATCAGCAGGCCGCATATTGTCGTAATTTACTAGTCCGATCGTTGTTGACGTTCGTAAGTTTATTTGGTTTATTTATAGCAACTTTCAACGTTTTCCATTTGCGAATTATAAAGAAATCTCAAATCTATCTTCACGCTAACGTAAATCGCATTTTATCATTTATACATTGCCTATATCTTTGCCCACAAACATTCAGTTTATTCTCGGCAAATTCACAATGTCAATATCTGACAATCGAAATAGAACACGAGTTCGGACTCATTGTTGTGAAATTCCGGTTCGTTCAGTTAATTAATAAATGTTTTACATTACTGAGAAATATGTCTTGGACTAAATATAATTTAAATATGAGAAACGTTCCTTATATAGTCACATGTATTACTGTAAAAAATTATATGAATAAGAAATGATTCACACAAATTATTATAAATTGTTGAAAAGAAGTATTTCACGTCAATATCCGCTGATTTAAAATAAAAAAAAATGTCGGGAAACGATTTAATCGCAGTCCGTATATCGTTGTTCTTGAACAGTCC
Organism: Dracogyra subfuscus; assembly: GCA_016106625.1. Classification (NCBI taxonomy): domain Eukaryota; kingdom Metazoa; phylum Mollusca; class Gastropoda; order Neomphalida; family Peltospiridae; genus Dracogyra; species Dracogyra subfuscus. The sequence continues at coordinate 7,275 of JAECMU010094837.1, read as the reverse complement.
GAATAACAGGCAAACATATGTTCTTCGTGACCGTTTCCTTTGTGGTAACCCGATTGTTGTTCGGCAAGTTTATTTCCATTTACAAATTACAAACAAAGCTCAAATCTGTCTTCACGTTAACGTAAGTCACATTTTATATTTTACACACTGACTATATTTTTGCCCACAAACATTCAGTTTATTCTCGCAAATTCACAATGTCAATATCTGACACTTGAAACGGAACTTTGGTTCGAACTCTCGTTGGTGTGACAGTTCAGTTAAAGGGACATTCCTGAGTTTGCTGCAATATTTTAAGAAGTTATCGATTAATAAACTATTTCTACGATTAAACTTGCGTATTAAATATGTTTTCTTGTTTAGAATATTGGTGGCTCTATATTAAACATGTTTCTGGTCGTTCTAATATTTGTACTAGGTTAATTTTCATTTTATTTCCTAACAAATATTTTTTTGTACGTACAAAATTATTTAAAGACAAAATCCAGTTTGAGCTTCATACAAATATTAAGACGACCAGAAACACATTGAATATACAGACATTGATATTCTAAACAAGAAAATATATTTAATATGAAATTTTAATCGTAGAAATTTTTTATTAGTCGGAAATATCTTACAATGCAACAAACTCGGGGATGTCCCTTTAAATTAATAAATATTTTAGATTACTAAGAAACATGTCTTGAACTAAATATAATATAAACACGAGACACGTTCATTATATAGCCACATTTATTATTGTATAAATTATACAATAATAAATGCTTCGCACATAGTATTACAGTGTTGTTGTAAATAACACATGTATTTTACGTCAACATCCGCTGATTTTTAACGACTATTCCAGGTAGGTACCGGCCTCAATGGTGTAGTTGTTACCATTGGACGTAAGGCTAGTAAGTACTAGGTTCAGATCGCACCGACAGCTAGTTTTAGTTAATCATTGGGCAAGCTTTCCGCATGATTTGTCCATTACACATTTCGTTTGACATTTCTAGAACTGATTTCGTACATTTCGTTCAAACTGTAAATAAGTCTCACTGATATATCCCACTGCGCGTGCATACCGTGGTACAGGGGTGTAACATTCTCTTTGAGAATGGCCAGTAGAGCACAAATTTAAATTCTGATTAAAAGTCAGTATCTGTCTGTGATATCTGTGTTGTTTGAGTTTTTGCACATTTCTTTACACTGTTTTTGTTTTAATCTTAATTTTTTATATTGATGTTGATCATCACCTTTATTTATTTATTTATTTGTTTATTGCCTACCACTGACACTTATAATTTATACAATGTTTTCATTTTAATATGTTGGATATCTATCTACCATAAATAATCGGCATACAAGACTTACTTAAATATGTTTACACAAATATTTTGATGTGAACAAACCAAGTACTGTTACTGTAAGTAGATGTTTTTAGATTAAATTTTATATTTAGCTGCTATTACAGCAACATTTACAGTTTATAATGCAATGCATATAGGCCTAATTGATTTGCAGCAAACGAAATATTTAGTCAAACAGGCGAGTGTGCAGGAAATTGTGTTGAGTAAGTCTACAGTGGCTAGTGGCATTTTTAGGGGAGGGTTCGGGTCATTGGTCCATAATATAGCACGTGGGGAAGGGGACTGTTCTGATTGGAATATTACATATAGTCCTATAAAATGTTGTTGTTTTTTGTTTTGTTTTTTAAAAATAATTTTAGATTTATTTGACGTAAAAAAAATAAAAGTAAAAGTGTTTTGGAAATAACACAATTATACTATTTTACGTGTAATTTAGAAAACAAGCTGCTCAGAAATAAATAGCTTGTAGTAAATTCCGTCTGAAGAAAATGCGTTCCCTGTGGGACGCAGTATACACGTTTCTATTATCTATTCCAACTGTGTTACTGTCACACACAAGTGGTTACAACTGCTGGTTTGTTTGTATGTTTAAATAAAATTATGATAATTAATGTGAGGCTAGATTGAAGCTGAGTAAAAAACGTTAAAGCAAAAACAAAACAAAAAACCCCAACAAAAACAAAACAAAAAACAACAACAACAAAAACAAAACAAAACCACACACAACAAAATCAGTGTGTGTGTGTGTGTGTGTGTGTGTGTGTGTGTGTGTGTGTGTGTGTGTGTGTGTGTGACCGCTCGCTAGATTAATCTCCTATATTTAACACATGGTCAGTTATAACAAAAAGCAATTTCATCAACTTAATTTTTACCTGGACAGGTCAGGTCAAAGGGTTTAACGTGCATATTCAGAGCAAGCTGTTGTCCAGGACAATAATGTTTGCCTCTATCATTCTTTATTTTTAAAGGATAGGTGGGGACATTATCATACCAGGGACTGGCATTAATCTTAGCTGAAGATTCACAAACAAGTGTGGTCACCGGAATACGCCGGAAGTGGTTAGTGGACACAACTCTGCCTATATTTTCTTCCGAATTTCTAATAGAGGCTATATTAGTTGATGTTTGATTGAAAGCATAACAAGGAAACGCCCAATGTTTTCCTACTGTACAATCCAGTGAAGCATGTTAACAGAAAAGAGAGTCGAACACATTTGGCATGTAGTTGTAACAAGTAAAAAGAACCAGTCATAAATTTGTTTCATATATCCATTTACAGGTTCTGTTTTAGTACATCTGTTGATCCTGCAACTTTGAAGATACATCAGTAAATGTTCAGTCAAGGCTGGCTTCAAAGAGGCTGGAAAAGAAACAGTGTGTTGTGGATCAGATCAAAACGTTGAAGGTCCTCTGTGTTAAGAGAAATATGTCTAGCAGTGATGATAGATGTGTTAAACGTGAGATCTCGTCAAAACATCGTGAAAGCAAGCCTCATCTGGAAGACGAAACTAAGCCACATTCTTGTGAGAAGCCTTTCCAATGTGGAATGTGTTTGAAGTGTTTCTCTTGCAAGAGTAAGATTAAGCAGCATATGAGGATCCACACTGGTGAACGACCATATCAGTGTGGGGTGTGCAGAAAGCGTTTTCTGGAGAAAAGATACGTTAAAAAACATATATTAATTCACAATGGAGTTACTAATGTCAGATGTGATGTGTGTTCAACATTTTTCTTACACAGTTCCCTCTTGAAAAAAACATATGCTGCTCTGTCATCCTGGTGTTATGCCTTTCAAGTGTGAGGTGTGTGCAAAACGTGTTTCACTAAATGCCGACTTAAAACGACATATGTTGGTTCACACTTGTGTTAAGAATTTCAAATGTGAGGTATGTGCGAAATTCTTCTTAACAAAGATCAAGTTGAAACAACATATGGTTGTTCACACTGGAGTTAGGAATTTTAAATGTGAGAGATGTCCAAAATGTTTCACAAGAAATGGTAGCTTAAAAGAACATATGTTGGTTCACACTGGTGTTAAGAATTTCAAATGTAAGGTGTGTGCGAAATTCTTCATAACAAAGACCAAGTTGAAACAACATATGATTGTTCACACTGGAGTTAGGAATTTTAAATGCGAGAGATGTCCAAAATGTTTCTCAAGAAATGGTAATTTAAAAGAACATATGTTGGTTCACAATGGTGTTAAGAATTTCAAATGTGAGGTATGTGCGAAATGTTTCTCAAAGAATCATAGCTTGAAACGACACATGTTGGTTCACACTGGCATTAAGAATTTCAAATGTGATGGATGTGCAAAATGTTTCTCACGAAGTGCCAGCTTGAAACGACACATGTTGGTTCACACTGGTCTAAAGAATTACAAACGTGACTGAGGTATGTGCAAACGGTTTCTCAAGCAGTGGAACATTGAAAGAACATATGACTATTCACAATATCAAAGTGAAACAACATATTTTGTTTCACACTATTGTTAAGAGTTAAATGTGATGTGTGTGCTAAATGTTTCTCATACAATAGGAGCTTCAATCATCGTATCTTTGTTCACACAGGTCATAAACGGTTCAAGTGCGACATGTGCCCAAAGTGTTTGCCTCATGTAGAAACGTCATCTGTTAATTCATGGAGATGAGAAACTTTTAACATGTTTAAAATGCAGAGAGTTGTTTAACGTACCACACCATGTCGAAGTGCCTCCTGTCTGTTCATCTTAATTAGAGAGGTGTGTAGCTCAGTAGTAGTGTGATGGGTCATGGGATCAACAGTCGTCAAACTTGTTTAACATACCACACCACCTTGAAGTGCCTCCTGTCTGTTCATCTTAATTAGAGAGGTGTGTAGCTCAGTAGTAGTGTGATGGGTCATGGGATCAACAGTCGTCAAACTTGTTTAACATACCACACCACCTTGAAGTGCCTCGTCTCTGTTCATGTTAATTAGATAGGTGTGTAGCTCAGTAGTAGTGTGATGGTACATGGGATCAACACTTGTCGGTCCTATTTCAGGTTTTATCACTCACGCCAAGCCAGTTTTCTTGTAAATGTCAATAATATCATTAATAACGAGGAAGGCATAATGGTTGAATATTGACCTTTATTATGTGTGTGCCTTAAGGAAACATAGAGAGGTGTATTGCTCAACAGACGTGTGAGAGTCATGGGATCGATACTTGTCACAACACCTACTTTAGGATTTATCACTCAAACTACGCCAGCCTTCCCGTAAGTTTGACCATCATCATGAATAAGGACGATGATAAAATGGTTGAATACTGTTCTTTAGTCGCTGTGGGTGTTATGTCTTTAAACGGCCAAACTACATTGGTAGTTTTGAAAATTCAACATGTCTTCTGCTGATAGGTGTGTGTGTGTGTGTGTGTATGACTGTGTTTGTGTGTTCATGGCTGTGTGTGCGTGGTGTTTGTGTGTGCGTGGCTGTGTTGTATGTGTGTATGCTTGTGTGTGTGTGTCCTTGTTTGTGTGTGTATGGCTGTGTATGGTTGTGTTTGCGTGTGTTTCTGTGTGTATGGCTGTGTGTGTGTGTGTGTGTGTGTGTGTGTGTGTGTGTGTGTGTGTTGCTGTGCTTGTTTATATGGATGTATGTGTATGTGGCTGTCTGTGTGTGTGTGGATGTGTGTGTGTGTGTGTGTGGCTGTGTTTGTGTGTGTGGCTGTTTGTTTCTATATGGCTGTGTCTCTGTGTGGGTTGCTCTGTTTGTGTGTGTATGGCTGTGTATGTGTGTGGGTTGCTGTGTATGTGTGTGTATGGCTGTGTTTGTTTCTATATGGCTGTGTTTGTTTTTATGGCTCTGTTTGTGTGTGTGTTTAGTGGTTGTGTGTGTATGGCTGTTTGTGATATATATATATATATATATGTTTGTGTGTAGGATGGTGCATGGAATGGATGGGTGGTGGTCGGGGTCATAGTGTAATGCACCAACTAAAAATTACTAAAATACAACTGGTTACAATAACAATAATTGTTATTTCATAATGATAACATTTTTTAATGTGACCTATCTTCAAAAGGTTTATGAGCTTAAACAGATCTCGGTGGTTATAAGATTGTCAAATTTATTGTGTCTATAAAATGTCACAGATATGGTGCGAGCTAACACAGTTTATGCTGGCTATAACAATGTACGATTGAGATGTGTCTGCACAGGATTTTAGTCACAGTACAAGTTCTGTTCATAAACATTTCAAGTGGGATGTAAATACCCAATGATTTTAGACAGCTGAGAGTATAACTAGCTGATGCTGGTTATATGATTTTCAAGTGTGATGTGTCTGCTAACTGATTTTAGACACAGTATAACTAGTTTATGTTGGTTGTATGATGTTCAAGTGTGATGTGTCTGCTAAATGATTTTAGACGCAGTATAACTAGTTTATGCTGGTTATATGATTTGTATGTGTGATGTGTCTGCTAAATGATTTTAGACACATTATAACTAGTTTATTTTGGTTATATGATTTTCAAGCGTGATCTGTCTGCTAAATGATATTACACATACTACACATTTAGACAAATACTAGTTATGATTTTAGACCCGGTATAACTTTAGATTTAGTTCTAGTTTATGCTGGTTATAGGAGATTCAAGTGTCATGTATCACACACAGTGGCTGATTAAATTATTTTAATGTAAGGTTATGATGTTAATAATATTAACAAATGTGAGTTGTCGATGCGTGCACAAACTAGTTTGGTGTGTGTAAAGCATATTGTCTTATTGATGATGTAAGTTTATATACTCATCATACAAACTGTTTTCTTTAGGCTGTGTGTATCTAAATTATATATCAGTAAACAACTGCTTTAAATGTTTTCACTTTTTGTGTTTTATTTCGAGACGTACGAGATCAATTTAGAAGTTTGAGAAATTTAAATAAATGTTTCTTATAAAATAATAATAAACATTCCAAGTCATGGGAAATGGTCTTGGTGATATTACAAGCTTCGGAGCTTTGACGTTCGTTAGTGGAGTCTTTCTAATGCCTGTGTGTAATAATGTGTGTCTATCCATACAGCATCTCCATTTGAATTATTGGATTTTTTCCAAAACTTCCCTTGCCTCCAGTTAGCTCTGTGTGATTTCCGGCAATTATTTTAAGACACAATCAATGGCTCTCTTATGTGAACACACTGTTTTCGATTAGCGTTTAATAACAATGCAAGGGGGCGGAAGGTAACACAGTGGTAAAGTGTTTGCCTGATGCGTGGTCAGCCTGGGATCGATCCTCGTCGTTGGGCCTAGACATGTTAGATCTAAGCAAATCTCAATTTCTCAATACTAGAAACCCAGACTTAATTACATATCTTTACATCGGTAATGTTCGAGCTATTAGATAAAAACAAATCAAATTCGCATATTAATCATTTCAATATTGTTCTAGTTTAATACATACATGAAGTTTGTGTTTCCTCCTTTAGTGTGTGTATTATTGATTAATATATGAAATGTTTTTATCAGGAAGCGACCACGCACGATACCCAAGTGATATTTTTCGTTTCTTTGGGACTACGTACTTGGTCACTTCTGTGATTTTTTATGGGGAAATCTACATAATCAACCATTATTGTACAGAACTATTTACTGTAATAAACCATGTCCTTTAACATTTTAGGAGCGCCAGGTTATTACACAATACCGGTATGTAGGTTAGTGTCTAGACAGTAGTAATTAAAGCTGCTATGTCTGGTTTCAATCATATACAATCAAGTTCTAATTTCAAAGACAAGCTTAACTGCACTTTTAATTCACTCGCGAGTTGACGTCATTAACGCATATCGTCAAATGCTTACCAGCCAGTTCGAACAATGCTCGCCATTTTGTAATACCGAACGCATGTTAGCTGCAAGTTTCAGCAGATAACGCATGGCGAGGTTCTAAACACCGGA
>JAECMU010094836.1:3954-19186 GCA_016106625.1 Dracogyra subfuscus | reverse complement strand
ACAACAGCTTGTTCTGAACGTGTACGTAAAACCCTTTGGACTTGGACTTGGACTTGGACTTGTAAAACTCCTCGAAAATGGCAAAATGTATCAGCATGGAGTACACAACCTCTGCAGTTGCCCACTGTACTGGGAAATGCCTGTTTTTAATTCTCCATGGCATAGTTTTGTCTTTGACTATATTCAGGTTTTTTCCAGTATTATATTTTTTTGGTCATGGACATTTTCTTAATTGCAGGAGTTGACTACATTATCTGCCACTATTTATCATTTGTACATCATTTTGAAATAGGTCTACATATACATGAGCATCCGCAGAAAAAAATGCAGGGAGGGGGCAATGTTATCCTGAATTCGACGTGTGAAGTGTGAAGACATCTTTTTGCTAAGATTACTGTAAATAACAGAACAAAATGTTAACAATTCTTCAGGTAGAAGACACACGATTGATCGAATGTCATGATATTTGGCGTGGAAGATAGTGTATTTTGTATATTTTCCATGTAATGTTTTCAAATTTTTTATTTTCCAGAGGGGGCCAAATGCACCCCCTTGCCCCTACCTGCGGACACCCATGTACATATAGCCAAATAATCTTTGAGTCATGTTAATATTTGCAGCAAAAGTAACTCTTTTTTTTCTTTAAATTGCTGTAGCCATGTTAAAAATTGCCATCAGTGTGCTGTTTCACCCACAGCAATTGTTTTTTAATTGCCATGGGCAACAAATTCTTAAATTCGAGCCCTGTTGTAGTACCACCTTGCTCTCTCCAGTAATTAGTTGTTGAACAGTTCTTAGTGCCTTTTTCAAAGTCTTAATCATATGCAAACAACTACTAGTATATCAAGGTATGTGGTAAGTGCTGTCCTGTCTTGTTTTGCTATCAGTCAGGTAAGAGTGGTTGATACAGCATCTGTGGGTTACTATACTCCTGATTGTTACAGCTTTTAATGTGCTGTGGTGTTGTTAGTAAAACATTCCTTTCTTTTAGTACAGTGACACAACAACAAACAAAAATATATACATACACATGTATAAAGTATTGTGTACAACACTCACAGATATACAAATACTAAAAGCATAAAAGCTTAAAGATTTCACAGTGCACTAAAATACACACATGTATATACACTTATGCAATATATGCTTATAACAAACATATGTATATGTATATTATAGTGTATGTGACATGTATTGTCAATTAACAGGAAATAAGCTGCCCTCTCTTTATGAAATGTAGACTTTGTCTAGGGGGTACGTATATAATAACTATTTTAAAACATTGGAATACTGACAGATGACAAGGTTTTAAGGCTAATACTTAATTGTTGCTAATCAGGGGTGGATTTGGCAGGGGGAGGGAGGGACTGGCCAAGCAACAGTGAACCTAGTGATGGTGACCTGCATTTGATCAACATTGTAACTCCTCACATGTAGTACTAATATTCCATCTACAACATATCTTACTTTTAATTCATATCATGTATCCTGGTCCTCTCCTTTCTCAAATTCCTGTATCAGCTCATTCTGATAATAATACTTGAAGATTTGTTATACATTTATAACGTAATAGCAGGGTTTTTACCAGAGGGTAAAATTCAATACTAATCAGTTATAGAATCAATTATCTTTGGTGGAACAAGGTTTTTTCCCTCATGTTAGGAGTTTTTAAAATGTGCTGAGGTGTCATTATACAAATATGTTCCTTTTGTTTAAAGTTTGTTTGGTCTTGGTCTCTGTGTATGTTCATGTGGAAGTCAAATATATTTGTATTAATTACACTCACATTATTGTAAACTGTTATATGCATATTAAAACATCAAGATGAATTCATAATAAACATTAATTATAATAAACATTCATGAGTGATACTGAAATGTACAACAGTAAAAGATAAATTGATTTAAAGGATTTTCTGGTACATTCTTTGCTGAATATACAGGTAAAAATAATTAGCAATTAGTTTAACATTAACAAATAATATATTGTCATTTTGATCTTTAAATATTAACTGTTTCTAATTTACCTGATAAGCCAATATTTAGGAATTAATCTTGCACAATTGTCTTTTACATTTAACTGTGTTAATCTAAATTAAGTCAGCCCAATTATGTATATCGAATAACAAATAATTGCTTTTCATTTCTAACGACCATATTCGACAGGCTGTTTCAGAATTTGTTGTATATACTCCTTACTTTTTTTTAATAATATCTTCAATAGAATTTACTATTTTTATTTTGTGGGGTTTTTGTGTGGTGTTGTTGGTTGTTTTGTTTTTTTGTCATGGGGGGGGGGGGGCAGTTGCATGGTTTTTTTGAGGGGTTAGAGGAAGGAGTTTGATTAATTTTAATTCCACAGCCCCTTTCCTTTATCTCCTTTGAATTCCATCTTATTTCTTCCTATCTTATCTTCTATTAAGTTGATAATTAATTGGATTAATTTGCGTCAAATACAATGTGATAATTTAAAAAATGTATTTTGGTTTCATTGTTATTGATTTATAATTTGAAACAAGGTCTAGATATTTTCATTAAAATACAGTATATATTATAACCAATACTTCCTCAGGATATTTTCTTTTCATGTTTTCCCAAATGTAGCACATACATTTACTTGTATACAAAACCTAGAATGTACACGAACATCCATACCATAGGCACAGTGTGAGCTAATTAACACTACAAAGATTATAACATATACATCAACTATTTACAAGATATTAATGTAAATAAATATACATCACCTTCAGACATGATTAAAGTGTACAAACATGTATGTGTCTAATTGGTAGAAACCAAACTAGAAACAGGAAGTTGTAGTGTAACACATATTAAACATATAGTCTCTATTTCCCATTTGTTAACTGTAAATCTTTAACCAATGGCAAATACAAACAGAACTACACTTTTAATAAGGTCATGTGGTTTTGTTATTAACATATATTCTCAGATGCCTAAAAAGTAGGTAACTTATAAGTCTTATAGCGATTTTAACACAAAACAGTTAAAAACCCAAAAACAATTGCTTTAAAAATAATATTAATGAGTAAAGGAAATAGTAGGGTTTGTGCCAAAGGGTAAAATGAGTATGGTGCCATGCCCAACCTTTTGTGCAGATTTTTATTTTTAAGTTAACTTTTTGACAAAATTAATTACACTTATTATTACTGTATGATTTTTCTTAACCCTAGCACTGAAATTAACCTATTTTCTTTTTGGGGGAGGCCCCCCATACCTTCTGTTGCCTGGTTGCGTTCAATTCCATGGCACCATACCCCAAAATGTCTTTCCGGCAGAAACACTGAATAGGAGCTATATCTTCCCAACTTTACCAACTTGACTGTCGCATCCTTCCAATGCACCCACCATGCAAAGTCTACATGTATTTCACATTTAGTGTCTGAATGTCATCTAGATTGTACATTTGATAACATCTAAAGAAAATTTAAGAATGGTGCGTATGAAAAAAATAAAATAAAGTGGATTATATTTTAAATACTCTAGAGACTGTAGATTTAAAATAAAACACTACCGTTATTTAACATCTAATATACAAATAGTATTCCTGACATTTTGTGGGTAGCCCTATATTGTATATGTACTGACGGAAAGAAATAAAGGATCACATTGTGATAGCAACAAGAAATAATGACTGCATCAAAAGGTAATTTATATTATCAGAAGTTGACTGGGAACATATAGGCAGCACATTCAACACTACAGACATTCAATCCCACATTACAACTTGGTATGAAATACAGACATTATTACATTAGTAGTGAATAAAATTTGGTCTACAATTTGATGTGTTCCCTTATTTCTTTCCATCAGTAATATCATGTCACGGTAAACAACTAGGTTTATGGAGTATAGATAGGACAGGTAGGCTTAACAGGAGTCTTTGCTGTCCTGGATGAAGGAGCTGGCATAAGTCGATACCTGTGCCCATGACAGGCATGCACTACTACAGCTTGCTCTGAACGTGCATGTTAAGCTCTATCACCTGACCTGAGAGTGATGAGTTGTCAGTGCCTTACCTTCCTGTCAGAAAAAATCACAAATTTCAAGTTATTTCAACTATTTATGGCAAAAATGTACAGCCTACTTGTATTCCAAAGAATGTGTTTTGGCAACAATTTTGTTGTTGTTTATTATAAAATAACACTTTAATATACCTATGATCAAAGTTAAAGAGGCATATTATACTTAAGTTATGTAGTCCACATTAAGCAACAATAATATTGTCATTTCGTTATGATTGTTTTTGTTCTATACAGGTAAATAGGAAGCTTTTTGATGTGACAAGACTTATAATTGCATACTAACTGGAACATCAAATTATGAATTTTCTATCAAACATTTAATTATTTTACAAAAGTGCATCCAATACATATGGTGCTGTAATACAAATACAAAATATTAAGTTAAAATTTCATGTGACAAATATACAAGTACAGGTATTATACAAAATGACTAGAATTGCTCAAATGCATGATTAATAGTTTGTATATTAAAAAATGGATGCACATACTGTTCAACAGATAAAGACACTTACATGTAATTGCATATGACATATATATAATACTAAATACTAGGACAGCAGTAGTAAACTAGAGGTATTAATTAAATACTGATATCGTCTTCTTTATTGCACAGGTAAATCCTCTTTGGCCTATATGCATATTGCACTTCATATTAACAATACAGCAATCTATGCATAATCTACATTGTTAAAGGTGCATAGTCCTCTAAAACAAACACTGTACTGTACTTCTGGTTGATAACTAGTTTTTATTATCCACATAGTTCAAGATATTCAGTTAAATATAACCAATATGACCCACGTGTATCATAATGATTTCACATGCACCACGAATGATGTAATTTTGTGAAGCGACATCATAAGTTAATGCAACTTCCCAAGTATAAATGTTTATGAAAATAATGCTTCGCAAGCTCTTACGCCCACAACAGGCGTGCGCTACAACAGCTTGTTCTGAATGTGCACGTTGAACCCTATAACATAACATAACATGTTTCGTCATCTCTGTTATGTTTGAAACATTTTGACATGGTTCAAGCTTGCTATTCATGAAAATATTTTTTTTTTATAATATGCATAATAAAGAAATTATTACACTTGTATGAGAATTGTACTTATTTTATAAAACTTGTATCAGGATTAATATATTAACCTCGTTTTTGCTTGGGTAATACATGTACAATAATCCTGACATTCAATTTGTAAAATCTGTATGACACACAAACTTCTATAATAATATCTATAATTTTTAGGCCTGCTTTCCAGTAACATGATTCCACACACAATTTATCATGTATGTTTTCCGTGCACAGAAATGTGCATTTTCATATCTGCCTTTTCACCAGCAGATTACTAAGCAAACTTTGATGTCATTGAAGTGTAATTTTAAGCCAAAAGTAAATACTTTTTATTATGACATCACACCACTGAAAAAATGCGTACTGAAAAATTGTTCATCAATCGATATCTGTTTGAGCTCACTGAATGCCTGCGTTCATTTGGTTTAAAATGTAGTGTAAAAAGTTACTAATGCAAGCAAACAACTTTTCAACAGAAATATCATACAGTTTTGTCAGGACTATGCACCTTTAAGCAGGACATACACAAAACCACTGAAAATATACATGTATATAAAAACAAGACCAGGAACTAATTTTAAAGTCATTTGTTATACAGTTGTTAAAAATGAATGTAAAAGTCAAGTAAAAAAGAAATTGTATTATAAATATGCACAGATTATTAAATTGCTTTATAAGCTATCATTAACTGAATCATAAAACATGAATTTAGTTAAAACTCTGTGTGAACAGAACTTCTGGTAGGAATTTTGTTTTTATTCCTCTGGTGTGTTCTTCATTAGTATCTGGAGTAGCCAGAATTTTATACATGTTGTCATGGGGTAACAAGAAATTATATAGTACTGGTGGGAGGAAAAAAAGGAGGTATGTCCCCAAAACAGATACAACTGTGATGACTTATGACCTACATTCATGTGAACTTTCCAGTACAAAATTAGTTAGAGTATCCATTCAATTCAGTACTTCATTTGCCTTTCAACTTGGCTAGTTGGTGGGGGTGACATATTATGACAACCACAGCTTCAAATATGAGTTGTGGTGCGATATCAGTTATGTAGCTAATTATATGTTATATTAATGAATGATATTTTGTTACTGTCGGACAGTGTCCATATGTGTAAGTCAACCGGTATGTTATAATGGTCCATGGGCACCATGTGCTTTACTTCGGTCATATGGTGTAAATCATGCTCTTTTGGTCTGAATATAGGTCAAATGGTGTTAACTATGATATATGGTTTAGACAATATGGGTCAAATGGAATTAACCATGATATATAGTTTAGACAATATGGGTCAAATGGTATTAACCATGATATATGGTCGAGAATATGGGTCAAATGGTGTTAACCATGATATATGGTTTAGACAATATGGGTTAAATGGTAATAACCATGATATATGGTTTAGACAATATGGGTCAAATGGAATTAACCATGATATATAGTTTAGATAATAAGGGTCAAATGGTGTTAACCATGGTATATGGTTTAAACAATTTGGGTCAAATGGTGTTAACCATGATATATGGTTTAGACAATATGGGTCAAATGGTATTAACTATGGTATGTGGTTTAGACAGTATGGGTCAAATGATATTAACCATGATATATGGATCAGACAAAATGGTCAAAATGGTGTTGATCATGATATATGGATCAGACTATAATAAGGGTCAAATGGTGTTTATGATGCTACATATATTGGTACACTGTTTCTACTAATGAGATGTCATTTGGTATGATACAGCTTCACTGGCACCAATTGCCTTATACTGGTCACATGATGTGCGTCCTATACTATGGTACAGTACTACATATGTATTGGTCAGGTGATGACTTCTGTACATGGTGTCATAAAGACATTGGTTCAAAGATGTATTACATGTGTTAAATTTGTAGCATGAATATTATGAAGTCTTGTAAATGGTTGATGTGTGGTCACATTTGTTTCATTATGTATAACAGTAGAGGCCATTCATAAATCTGGGATTTTCAACATCTCTGTATCCATGTCCATGAATACACCATTCCTCCATATTGACAAGTATATTGGATTCAGTTGAATTGGAATTGTATTCATTTATCACCACAAAATTTAAGATGTACCATCCATTTTAGTCAAGCTATTTAAGTCATTTGAGAATTTTTTTAGAAAAAAACACCCCACCTCGAAGCATTTTTGTCCCTGGAGTGAATAAATACTGACACATATAAATATAGATAAATAATAAAGTAGATATATAAAGTTAAGTACATATTATTATGTGCATATGATCCAAGTAAATATTAAATGATTATTTACATCAATACATGGAAGTCTACTACTGTATATAATATTTTACTAGTATATAAAATCTGAAATGTCTAAGTCATAGTAAATTCTAAAACAAGCTTCGTATTTTAATATGAGCTTAATTTCATGTTTTTTTTATTTAATCCTAGTTCAAACAAGCTTTGTTTGGCCAGGATAGAGATTATGGTTAGGTCCAAGGAGGTCAGTGGGCAGAGATTAATGGTTAGTGAGAGGGAAGTCAGAGTGATGGTTTTACACATTTCCCACAAAGTCATAAAAAGTCACAGAGTTGAAGACACTGGATCATAAATATTAGAACTCATTTTTATGAATGTTAACTCAGTCTTTACAGAGATTTTATACCTGTTCGACTGAAAAATATTTGTAAAAATTAATATGACTGCAAATACTCAATCTGATAGGACTTTTTTCACCACACATCTTCAGTCAGTTCTGTGTGTACTTTGTGCTGAAGTCTGTATGAGAGAAGAATCCTGTACTGAGAAGCAAACCCAGTATCTATCAGTGTTAAACCTCATAGCATAATTGTACCAACAAGTTGACATCCATCACTAAATAAGTATTAATGAATAATATAACATCTTGTTACTTACATAATTAAAAGACTCACTTAAATTCAGTGGCTTGCTAACCTCAGTATATTACTGATTGTTGCCAAATAAAAAAAACATAATGTATTCTAAGTACCAAGTAATTTTTAAACATTTATTAAAATGTTTTTTATGCTGTAACCATTTTTGTTTACTTTAACAAAACAAATTGTTTTGCTATTTCTCCAAAATAGACTAGATTGTTAACATGTTTTATTTTGTTTGACAATAATGTTAAATAAAATTTTCGCTTTCATTAAACTGTTTACAAAATTGTTTCACAATAATTTTAAATAAAACTGTTGTTTTCATTAAATTGTTTACAAAATTGTTTCACAATTTTAAATAAAATTGTCACTTTCATTAAATTGTTTACAAAATTGTTTCACAATAATTTTAAATTGTCGCTTTCATTAAATTGTTCACAAGATTTTCAACATGTTGTATGTTACTTGACAAATGTTTTTGAAGTGAAATTATGGCTTTCATTTAATTGAACTCTATTTTCGTACACATTCAGCTGATAGAATGATCCACCACATTTTTCAGACACCGGTTTCGTACACTCTCGTTTTCCCATTGGGCAATTGCTTCATGTCTGGAACTTGCTGCTGCTGTAGCTGCTGTTGCTGCTGCTTTTCTTGATGCTGCTGCTGTTGTCTCTGCAACTGAACCTTGGGGTGTAGTTTAATCACTGGTTTAACGTCCTGACTCGGAAGCCAGAATGACTTCTCCTTCCCAGTGAAGTAAGGCAGGTTGTCGTACTGACCTGTGGAAGAGTCTAAAGATGGGGGACTTGGGATGTCAAACTTCTTTGCGATGATCTTTTCTTCCTCGGGTGATCTGAATGTTGACAGAGGTCTCGGGTAACCGTTACCCTCTTGTTCTTTCACATCTAACCTCGGGATAGGGATCGTTTCTGACAGCGTCATGTCCAGATCCGGGAGATCCATCTCATCGTATCTGTCGGCAGCCATCTTTGCCGATTCCTGTTCCATCATAGATTCTTCGGACCCCGATGGCAGAGGCGTCACCATGGCGACTGGCTGCTGGAAGGTCACGCTCTTGCTCCTGGGTTTGGCGGGTGGGCTCCGGGTCACGTAGTTGCAGGTTTGGTGGTGCCGACTGTCGGGAAGAGTCCTGTGACCGCTGATGACAATATTTTCCTGCGCCGGCAACGGATGTGGTTTGTGAACTCCGGCTGCTATGGTCTGACTCCCATCCTTGATGGCCAGGTAATCCCTACCGGTCCCGTTCAGCAATGGTTCCTCCACGTCACCATTGCCATGGTTCCCGTGGTTGCCATGGCCCCGAGTTCCATTGGGCAGTGTGTCCTCCTTGTCCGCACTATAGTGAACCATTGTGTGCACCTCCTGGCGGTCGGGGTTGGTGAAGCCGTCGCTGAGCACCATGTTTTTGTTGGTGGTGTCATACTGCATCACCTTTAGGGGGCTACGGCTGATGGAGCAGTAGTTGTCATCGTCATAGTCGTAGCGACAGTATGACGTCACGTCCAGAGGAGCAGATGACATGGCTGGGTACAGCTCCACCTGGGTTTTAGGGGTCTTGGCTCGTCTCATCCTGAAAAAAGTATTAACGGTTAATGAATGAGTTGGTTTCTCGGATGAATGGGTGGATAGGTTATTGAAGGTGTGAGTGATCATATCTGTAAGTTTGTGAGTGTATGACAATGTGAGTGAATGTGTGTATGTGAGTGAGTCAGTCAGTGTGTGGGGTGCGTGGAGGTGAGTTAGTAAGTCATTCACTTTGAGAATGGCCAATACAGTACAAAATTGAAGTTTTGAGAAAAATTCAGTATCCGTAAAATTCTGTGATATTTGTGTTTTTGTACAGTTCTTTACACTGTTTTTGTTTAAACCTTGAATTTTTATATTGATGTTGATCATCACTTTATTTATTTGTATTACCATAGTCAGTGTGTGGGGTGCGTGGAGGTGAGTTAGTAAGTCATTCACTTTGAGAATGGCCAATACAGCACAAAATTGAAGTTTTGACTAAAATTCAGTATCCATAAAATTCTGTGATATTTGTGTTTTTGTACAGTTCTTTTCACTGTTTTTGTTTAAACCTTGAATTTTTATATTGATGTTGATCATCACTTTATTTATTTGCATTACCACAGTTTGACACCCAATAGCCGATGTATTTTTGTGTGCTGGGGTGTCGTTAAACATTCATTCATTCATTCATTCATTCATTAGTAAGTCGGTGAGTGAGTGATTTTAACAGATATTTATATTTTTATAAATGACTTACCTCCTGCAGTGTAAAGCAATGGCTATGATGAGGATAGCGAAGATGACAAATGAAGCTGCAACTATTCCACCCACTATAGCCGCTGAAAGATCAAACACATTGATTAAGTTTCAACATGTGGCAAATTCAAGCAGTCAGTTTTATGGGTTATTCAAGTGCCCATAATAATGAGATATCAAGACCATACCTGTGGTAATAAATGAAGTTATAATTGTTTAAAACTTAAAATATTGTGTTTCTCAAATTCATACTTGTGTCTTTAATGAGTTTGACAGTCTCAGTTGACAAAATATCTACGAAATGAAATAAAATTAACAATTTGTATTAAAAATACAGTGAAATCCCTCAAAACAGAATCCTCAGTAAACTGGAATTCGTTTTTTAAATTAAATCACTTTTTAATGATAATGGTCCATTTGTTCAAAGCATAGTTAAGTTAGTCCTGGGTTTGTCTAATATTTGTCTTTGAATGAGTATTGCACAGATACAAAACAAACTCTAGATTTGTCTAATATTTGTCTTTGAATGAGTATTGCACAGATACAAAACAAACTCTAGATTTGTCTAATATTTGTCTTTGAATGAGTATTGCACAGATACAAAACAAACTCTAGATTTGATTATTCATGGATGGTTGTTTTAAAGGGACATTCCTGAGTTTGCTGCATTGTAAGATATTTCCGACTACTAAAATATTTCTACAATTAAACTTAAATATTGAATATATTTTCTTGTCAGTCTGTATATTCAATGTGTTTCTGGTCATCTTAATATTTGTAAGAAGCCCAAATTGGATTATGTCTTCAAATAATTGTTTCTGTTCGAAAAATAATATTTTAGGAAATAAATCTAGTAAAAATATTAAACCAAACAGAAACATGTTTAATATACAGCCACTTGTATTTGATATGTAATTACAATAATTAAAAAGGCTCTGTTAGTCAATAACATATAAGTTGCAGCAAATTCAGGAATGTCCCTTTAAATAAAGTTTCAACATTATGTTTTCAGTTATTTGTTATGCTGATTCAGTCTTTGTTTTTGAAAATTTCTGTTAATCACTGGTTAAGTTGACTAACATTGGAACAACTGACTCCTGTACATAACTAATCTCTTTAAACCATACACAGTGACACCTCTCAAAACAGGACACTCTGTAAACTGGAATTTCCCCCAAACCAGACATTTTTTTATGGTTCGTACAGAACTTAACCTCTCTAAACCAGATACCTCTTAAAACCAGACATTTTACTTGGTCCCAAGGGTGTCCAGTTTAGAGGAGTTTCACTGTACAATATCTGGTTTCTGTACAGGACTAAGTAAGAAAAAATTCTCTAGTTTTAGAGGTTTTTTGAGATGCCTCTTGAAACCATATTTTTTAAATCTGGTTTTGTGAGTGTCCAGTTTAGAGATTTATCACTGTATTACACACAGCTATAAAATATATATATTGATGAAATCTGTTACACGCAGCTATAAAATAGAAATATTGATGAATTCAGTTACACACGGCTATAAAATAGAAATATTGATGAAATCTGTTACATGCAGCTATAAAATAGAAATATTGATGAAATATGTTACACACAGCTATAAAATAGAAATATTGATGAATTCATTCACACATGGCTATAAAATAGAAATATTGAAGAATTATGTTACATGCAGCTATAAAATAGAAATATTGATGAAATCTGTTACATCGCAGCTATAAAATAGATATATTGATGAAATCTGTTACACGCAGCTATAAAATAGAAATATTGATGAATTCAGTCACACATGGCTATAAAATAGAAATATTGATGAAATATGTTACATGCAGCTATAAAATAGAAATATTGATGAAATATGTTACACACAGCTATAAAATAGAAATATTGATGAATTCAGTCACACACGGCTGTAAAATAGAAATATTGATGAAATCTGTTACACACAGCTATAAAATAGATATGTTGATGAATTCTGTTACACACAGATAAAAAGTAGATATGTTAATGAATTCTGTTACACACAGCTATAAAATAGAAATATTGATGAATTCTGTTACATACGGCTATAAAATAGAAATATTGATGAATTCTGTTACCCATGTCAGGCGTCAGTGGCCAAGCACCGGCTGAAGCCGACTCATTAGGAGGTCTGTTGTTGATGGTACTGGTTCTAATTACCTCCCCTTCATCTATATCTGTTTTGATTCGCGACTCTGTGTCGTATGGTTTGGCGAGAAGTCGACGAAGTGACTCACCACAGTGTATCCTTACATGGTCACTCGAGTCTGTTGCTAAAACAAAAATAAGAGAAATAAACATAGTGGAATTCCAGTGTTTGACAAATGTTTGAGAAAGTAACTAGCCCTTACTAGTGAGTGCCCTATATATTACAGTAATTAGATTGATCATTTTTACTAGCCCAGACCAAACATGCACTTGCTGAGACCGAGGGCTATAGTGGCTTTGTCAAACCCTGAATTCATATATGTTAATAAACTTTTAAAATAATTCTTCTATGTATTCAATATTTAAAAATAAGGATTGTTAAAACAATCAATTTTGAGTAGATTTACTTTGGGAAGTTGAATTTTCTTCCTCTTATTATTTTTTTTAAAGGGACTCACCCTGGTGTAAATAGTTTTATCAAACTGAGTATCTGACAATTGGTTAAAACAAATAGTACATTAAACCTTTAAAGACTGAGTGAATATTGTTTATTTTTTAAATGTATGAAAAAAAGATGTTCCTTGTGGCGAAAAACTATAACAGTGACTGTCATTTTCTGTATATTATTGGTGTCAAATCGAAGAACTACTTGAATATATAAATCCAGAATAATTAATCTACATACGTTTAATCTGTAAGAATATGTAAGCCGTCCCATCTCCCGGGAGACTCTCGAGAATGAGGGTCACATTCTGTGTGGTCCTGGTGTAGATGGTTCGGAATCCATACAGTCCGCGGTGGCCACACGTGATCTGCTTGTTGTAGCCAAATGAGTCCTCCACCTTGATGAAGCGGTCGCACGTGCGCCCTCCATACTCAGACTTGGCCAGGAGGACGTCAATGGAGTGGAGGTTTAGACCCCGGGAACGCCCTGTCGACACCAGGCAGGAACACTTGGGAACACTGCCCTTCATGGAGGATGGGTATTCCTTGTTGGCCAGGTACAGAACCTTAGCCTGTTTGGAATCGTCCGAGCAGAAGTGTGCAATGTCTTCATCTGTAAAGAGAAACAATTTTAATGTGAACTACAAAACTGCAATACGTGATCTTGGCCTGTGATTGTAAAACTGTCATGAGTCCAGGCTCCATCTCTAATGACGTCACACACATGCTTTGTGTATGGCGTTGTCAAGATATTAGTGTCTCAGACTTTATTAGTGTTATATTTCATAAGCCCCAGGCAAGGTCTCCATTCCACAATGTGATCTTATGGATAAGATCGATCACCTTAAATGCATAACTACCATATGCACTGAAGGGTCATATTTCTGCACAATGCAAAGTCTAATTGGTATTGGTAAAATAGTGGTTGGTTCTATGAATCTGTGTTTGGTGTCTTGGTTATAGGAGGACAGCCACTCATATGGAGATCCTTTACTGGAGATTCCATCCATCTTGCCACATCACAAAGAGGAAAAAGAAAGAAATCTTTTATTTAATGACACACTCAACACATTTTTATTTACGGTTATATGGCGTCAGACCACGGATAAATGACCGTAAATAAAAATGTGTTGAGTGCATCGTTAAATAAAATATTTTCTTCCTTCTTTCCATTCCAGATGTTTCAATGATCAATTCTAAAAACAATTAAAAGATCAGTTGAGCTTTTCAGATGTAATGATAGATTATAAAAATTCACAATCGATTTTCTCTGAGTATTATTAACTGTATTGTTACTGCAGTTTAGATCATGGAATTTATGTCAATGTCCTTTGTGTTTGTTTTTAGTTATACATAAAGAAAACAGATAATGAACAGGTATTAATAATCTACAGCTAATAATATTAATCCATTGCAGGTTTTTCTCATTGTAACACATGACTGGTATGTTAAATGCTATGGTATACATGTACTGTCCAGTCCTGGTGGTGGTGGTGGTGGTGGGGGGGGGGGGGGGCATATATAAAATATCCCCTGCTGCCATTTAGTTGGAGCAGCTTATGATCTGAAAAAGGGTTTTTTTTCCTCTCTTGATGCATGTACTGGTATGAAAAGTAGGTGTTTTAATAACCATATTATATTAGACATCAAATAGCCATGGTTTAAAATGTGCTAGTCTGGTTATACAAGTATTCCTCCACATCCCTATAAGCAATATGTCCTATATCAAATACATATATTTTTGTACCATAAAATCAAATATTTATTTTGCAATTATTTTTTTTTCAAGCAGTATACTTGTTTTGTTTGGTTACATGGTTCCCATTCTGAAGTTCCTGTATTTCCATCACATTTAGAGTAGAACTTCCTTTGAGAAAAATTACCACTGACTTTTCCAAAGTGAACACGGCAACACACCTGTGTTGCGTTAGTTCGTGTTGAATGATTGGACTTTGATATCCTGATCCACTTACAGCATGAGGCTGTCACCTGGCACTAGTTGGCTAAGCACACAGATAGCGTTGAGGGTAAATAGACACTGGAAATGATGCCAGTATGATTGTGATGCTGAAAGCCAGCACATGCAGTCAATGTGAGAGTCGACACAAATGCCAAGTTATCAGGATTGTATAATGCTGTGGGTGAATGTACAATGTTGTTCACATTATGTTGTGTGGAAGAAAAACAAGAAAAGAAAAAGAAAAGACTATATCTTTGACACCTCAGTACATCTTATTCTGTGATTATTTTGTGACTAGCATACAATATTTTGACAGGTGGTTAAGATGAAAGCAGAAGATAGCTTAGTGGTAGAGCACTCG
>JAECMU010094825.1:0-11137 GCA_016106625.1 Dracogyra subfuscus | reverse complement strand
GGTGATGTCTCGCATGCCCCAATTACGCGGGAGCATTATTACTAAAACAACTGTATTTTGTTTACGGTAGGTGCTATTACAACACTGATAACTGTTTATCGTTGCATTGTTGTATTGTCGTACTTTCGACATTAACATGCACATGTGTAATGATTAATGATTTAATGCAACAACGCTTAGCCTCAGCTTTTCCCAACCAGTTAAAAGTTTCTAAATGCAATAAAATGCCATACTATAGCGACTTGTACATAATTAGAAACTTAAAATAAAATTCACATATAAACCGCACCGTTATATAAACCGCCCCCTTCGATATGAAGAAAAAAAAGTAGCGGCTTATACTCCGCAAAATACGGTACTTTATTGAACCACTTTTGTATTATCAAAATAAATAGTAATTCAAACATTTAATATTAATAATAATACACAAGAGTTCTTAACTTTTAAAAATTAAGTGTGTTATGGAATTCCCTCGATGTAGTTCAATTAAAATGTTTTGGATCGTACAGTAACTAGGTTTGGTATTCCAAATGAATGTAATTTCCATTTATAATCCATATTTAGATAAATAAGGTGCACTAAATCTGTGATTGTGTGCCTTTAACTTTAAATAAATTGATATCAACTACATACAGGAATTTATACATATTTGGATAACTGCCTTGAATGCAGCCTTGCAAACACAATTGATTTGGTTATCTTTATTTTCCTCCATTTCTACAGGTGTTTTTTTCTCACCATTACAAAGTTAAAAGCTGAGACAGTGGCATCAACTTTTAGATCAGTTTAGAAAAGTTTGTTTTGTTTAACGACACCACTAGAGCACATTAAATATTAATCATCAACTATTGGATGTCAAACATTTGGTATTTTTCACATCCAGTTTTAGAGAGAAAACCCATTAAATTTTGTCCATTAATAGCAAAGCATCTTTTATATGCACCATCCCACAAAGAGGATAACACATACCATGCCTTTAATATACCAATCATGCTGCACTGGCTGAAATGAGAAATAGCCCAATGAGTCCAGTTAGTTGTGTAGAATTCATGTTTAAAAACACTTTTTAAATCATTTATGGTGTAACAATTAAGACAATTGCTTTTATGTTAATGTAGTTGCATGTATGGGTCTGAATCACAGGAATTGGTTTTTAAAATTCTTTAATTCAATTATGGGGTGACAGTTAAGATATTGCTTTTGTGTTGATGCAGGTGCACGTCAGGACAAAGACGGCTACATCTGGATCACGGGCCGTATTGATGATATGGTGAACGTGTCCGGACATCTGCTGAGCACAGCGGAAGTGGAATCAGCACTGATTGAACACGAGGCAGTCACTGAAGCAGCCTCTGTTTCACATCCACACGAAATAAAGGGTGACTGCATATACTGCTTTGTCACTCTCAAGGAGGTGAGAAATTGTTTTAGACACCAAAGCATACATCAGTTTTGGTGTCTTTAAGTTTTTTAATCTTTAGATTACTGCAGGTGAAAAATAAGTACTTTAAGCTGTTTAACCTAAGGAATACTGCAGGGTAGTTATAACAAAAAATGCAAACTCATATTGTGTATGTATTCTCAATTGTCAAACTATGTAGTCTTCATTATTTTTCAGGGATTTCACTTCACTGATAAACTCCTCTTGGAACTGAAGAATATTGGTAAATATACGTAGATCACACAATGGTTACTGGACAACTGTTTATCCTCTTTAAAAAAACTCTTTACTATCCATTTCTTGCTCGTTATCGTAATCCATCTTTGCTTAGTGGCTTCTTTGTATCAGGTCAGGTCATAGGTTTTAGACTTCTTTATATCTGGCTACCAAAAAGTGCGCAAGATGACTGCCCCAGTTAGTAGCAAAAATCTAGGTTTTTTTATTAATTCTAAAATTACATGTTTTTCATTTTTTAAACTGTTGATGGACTGAACATGTATGTTTGCAACACATCAGGCTCATATTTGAGTTTTGCATTCATGTAAAGTATATTTATATTTTTGTTTCTTGTGAATCATATTACATGGTATGCAGGCCTGTATGCAGGGGTGTGTGCGACGGGTGTGTACGCACCCACCCACCCTCCAAATCACTAAAGGTCCACTTTTCTCTATTAAATTTAAATAACGTTATGTAATCGTTGTTCTTTTGAGGGGCTATTTTTATGTTGATTTTTATCATTTTAAAATTGCACCCACCCATCAGCAATTCGCACCCACCCATTAAAAATTCTGTGTATGGGCCTGGGATGAGTCAAGTCAAGGATGTTTGCCGTGTTATTTTATTGTTAAAATGATGAGAATTTTATTTTTTTAACTTGTCATAATATTTCTTATAAATGTTGCGTTTTGTTTTCAGTGAGAAAAAAAATTGGACCATTTGCCCAACCTGATTTTATCCAGAATGCACCAGCACTGCCAAAAACGAGGTCAGGAAAAATAATGCGCAGAATTCTGAGAAAAGTAGCTGTGGGTGACACTGAACTTGGCGATATCTCAACACTTGCTGACGAATCCGTTGTTAACATCTTGTTCAAACTCCGACCAAAAGAAGCTTAAACATTATTAGCTCTTCACATTTTGAGGGTTGTTGAAGGGATTATTTTATTACCTATACAAGTATTTGTGATGTACTGAACTGAATGCTGTTCGAAATGTGCAGTTTATCAATGTCTGTACTTCGTATATACGATTGTGGAGTAATATAGTTAAAATGAAACTAAGTGTTTTTAAATTGATACCTGGTTTTGATGAGTGGTTTCATTAAAATCTTTAAAATATAGTACATAATTTGTAGAAAAATGTGGATGTAAAATTTGTTATTAAAAATTAAATACGAGAAAGCTGTTTTGTGCAATATTAATTTTGGTAATGTGGAAGTCATTATAGTAATTTTACATTTCTGTTGTACCAAATAGATTTCGAAGAGTATTGTTTTAACCAAATCTGCTTTTCCTTATCCATTCCATTTGTATTGTTTGTTACATGTGGTTGAACATGCCATTAATGTGATGGTAATCTAAATATGTGCATTATCATGAATTTTAGTGGAAATCCAAACCTTCATAGTTTAATGTTATGCTTCAGAAAAAGGCAGCATTTAATGGCATTTTTGTATCAGATTAATGCCATAAGATGATTTAATACGTAACTGTAAAAGTGGTTAATTATTCCAATAATACATTTGTGAAAGTTTTCCGGTATCTCCATCTGGCCCCCTGGTCATGGCTTTGCCCTGGAGCTACAAGAAGCCCTAGCACCCAGAATGGTTTTCAGGTTTTCATAATATTCAGCAGTTTGTTGCAAAGGTATTTGAAGACAAACCTTGTTAAACATGCACACAAATTGTTACAGGTTTTTGTTTTTTGTTAGATTAAAAAGTGCTGATTATGGGTTGATTTTTATAAGACTCTTGAATAGATTTGGTTAAGAACAAAGAGTGTGTTTGAAAACAGTTATATGGACATATTTACACATATGGCTGCCAATTGAAAGAATGTTATATTCTTTCATTTATCCATATGTCAAGATATGATGCAGCAGCTTAACACAGATTATTATGGAAGAAGAAAAAAGTATTAATGATTTCCTTGATGCTATTCAGGAAGTCAAATCTGATCCATTATACAGGTTCTTACTTAATATCGTAGGAGAAAATGTGATCATAGTTGTGCATGCAATTAATGCAATCATGTTGTTAAGAAATGTCATCAGTGTCTCTTTGAGCCAAATTTACAAGGCCCATATATTTACAATGCTTTAACACTTTATGCTTTAAAAAAATGGACTTAGTAAATCAGCTCTGTATGATTTTTTCATCAGAATAAAGATAAAGATAGTATAAAAATCATTATTAAAATGTGTTTATGTTGGTCATGCATTGAGATAGAGATCTATGTTAAATATCAGTAATTGTAGCCAGTCAGATTAGTGGCATTGGTGTTTTTTGTAAACAAACGCAACAGTGGCAGGATGAACAATTACTCATTTTGAACATAAATATAGTTTTTCTATATGTAAAATGTGTTTTACATGCAAAATTCTCATACTGTTTGTTAAAGATGTTGACAAATATTGTGTTGTTTTTAATACTTTGCAATACCGTAGTAGTATACAGTTATTACGGGTATTACATCTACGTTTTTATATGTCTTGTGTATGCTGCATTGAATCATGCAGACATGGTCATTATTAAAAAGTGTTAATTTCTAACAACACAGTTTCTACTGATCTCTGAGAATAGTTTGAATCACTGTTTAATGTCTGATGATTATTTAAACAATGTTTTCATTATTACCTTCCTTTTTCCTTTTTTTTTTTTTTTTTTTTTGTTAAAATGAATTACATGGCAAAGTAATGAAAACTGAAGACATTCTCCTCTCACCTAAATGCTTTTTTTTATCATTTTTAATAGTGCATTTGTTGTAAAAAAAACATGAGAAAGAGGCAGCTGATTTAGAATTAATATATAGACAGTATTGTAGTCTGGCTACATATAAAAAAAGCTACTATGCTTGCTGAATGTAAAATAAAAATAAACTTTAAATATTAATACCAAGAAAACAAAATATAATAATTGTGTTTTTCAAAGTTTGTTGTATTGTTAATTTTAGAACTATAGTGAAACCTCTGAACAAGACTGATTTGTGTTATTTCAGAACTGAATTATGCGATTTATTTTTCATTTGAAACATGGCAGAATATTAGAAATTCTATTGCACAAGCAAGATAATTTCTTTTAAAATTTGCATTGATGGCTTACATTAATAAAGCAGAAAGCATATACAATTAATATTTAGCATCTGTCATTAACATTATTTTTAGTGTTCTAACCAAATGGCAAATTTGTATTGGTGCAGATTGTTTTATACTTTGGAATTGCAAATTCTGATATCAAATCTGAGTAGCAAATGATCTCGTTTGTTGGTCTGTGATTGATTAAGGCATTTTTATGATTATTGTATTTAACTGCAGTCGGAAAGCTTTTTATATATTTGGAAGTAGTTACTCGCCCCCATTTTATATTTGACCACCTTTGTTTCGAAGTCACTAGTTATAGTAAATCACTACATTGTAAGACTATTACCCATGCTCAGAAACATTTTTAACATTTTCTTAGTAAAGCATTTTAACAAAAATTGAAAAATAACCCAGATATTTTTTAATTATGGCTTGAAACCCTTTTCAGCTTAATTTGAAATTTTTTATAAAAAAAAACCAACAACATTAGTTGCAGTTTGTTATTTTATTTGTTTTACTGATGTGATATGTCAATATTAAAAATTATTGAAATTATGTATTACATGTGAACTCTAGTACCTTGGAAGGTCATCAATATATATATATATATTCAGGGGCTATATTGTAAAAACTGCAAGATAATCATATAGTCAGTATTACTAATAGGAAGAGGTACATTTTTATTTTCCAAAACACTTGATATTTTGACTACGTTTAACAATAGAAGACGTATATTGGTTTAGGGTTGTGTTTGTGAAAAACTATGCAACATCATAATTTTGTTTTTAGTTGTTTCATCAATATTGGTTCTATATAAAGTTATGCAAGT
The DNA here is from genome assembly GCA_016106625.1 of Dracogyra subfuscus. NCBI lineage: Eukaryota > Metazoa > Mollusca > Gastropoda > Neomphalida > Peltospiridae > Dracogyra > Dracogyra subfuscus. Next base: position 5,568 of record JAECMU010094825.1, on the reverse strand, counting down.
GGAAATATGACATGGTATACAGGACTTTGATTGACACACCAAAACACCACTATTTTGAACTGAATAATAAAAGAAACATGTTTGTTTGTAGAATTAAATAATGCTCCAAATCTATCTTAGATCAACATTATATTGCCAGAGTAACAAAAAGGGTAATTAAAAAGGGTAAATATTGACAATATTTTAAATATTTTCTAACAGAAAAGGAGGATGGAAATGTTACTGTTTAGAAAACTGTTCTCCTGTTCGTTTTACTACCAGTATATAACATTTTAATATCAAAATTGTCATTGATTTTTCAGAAAGTGGTTGCCTATATTGTAAATCATAAAATATCAATCTTAAAATTTAGCAAAAACCAAATAAATGACATAATAATGGTATAAAACTTTAGCAAGGTCATCATCACATCAGGCTAACTTTGTTCTTGTAAACTACAGTTGTGTGTTCAGGTTGAATATATTTTTTATCAGTTTTGATACTATCAGAGTTTGTATCGTTTTGAGCATGTGAAATTCCATGACTCCAATCTAGTTTTCATGACCTATCTAGCATAATTTACATAATATTACTTCTGTTACTTAATATTTATTATTATTATTACATTTTTCGAGAACAAACTTTTTTAACTGACATTGATCTCAGTATTATGTGGTTTATTTAAAATAGCTAACTTTGACAGTTTTGTGATGTATCCCATTGGTACTGTGTTCACTCTATATATAGTTGGTGGGTCTATTGGGCTATTTGTCGTTCCAGCCAGTGCACCATGACTGGTATATCAAAGGCTGTGGTATGTATTACCCTGTCTGTGGGATGGTGCATATAAAAGATCCCTTGCTGCTAATCAGAAGGAGTAGCCATAAGAGGCAACAGCAGGTTTCCTCTCTCAATATATGTGAGTAAATAATCACAGAAAAACAATTGCACAAAATATTAGTCTTAGATGGCCTTGCTAAATTTGTTATTATTTATGCTCCCTAACATTTTATGATTTACAGTATATACATACTAATTAGAATATTATATTTTAAAAAGTTGTACCATGATTTAATATGATAGTTCTTTAAGAAATGAAATCTTAAAGTTACAATTTAGTTCATGCATTTTTAGTGCTCTGTTCAGGTGGTTTTGTTTCTTTGTTTCCGAGGGTAAGTTTTGATAGTGCTTAGGTATGGTTTTGATAGCAGAACCAATTTATTATTTTGTACATAAATGTATAGACTGAATTTGTATTGTGGTATACATGTACTTTGCTTTACACATTACAGGTGCAATTCATTATGCTTGAACTTTATATATCTAAAAACATATTGAAGTACATGTATAGTGAAACTACAAGAATACATACATACATAGCTTGAACATTAAATGGTTTAGTTTTCCAAGACAAGGGTCTCTTTTTACCTGTGCAGTTTTATAACTACACATATTACAAACATCTGTATAAATTAAAATGTAGTAATTTATCAACACTTGTGTTTTTGTTTTGCTGCAAGAGAACAGTTTTGTGGTTATAATTGTACTAGAAGTTAAAACTGATTCTAGATGTGCTGTATTTTAAGTATGTACACTGAACAACAATAGACACATGAATATTGATCTAGTGTTCTTTAATTTATAAAAAAAATCATTGTTTGGATCCCATTAGTTCATGCATCAAACTTATGAATTTCTTATGAACATTTAAGACTCATTTTGACAGCATTTATGGAATTGATTTCATTATGAAAAAAAGTATATTAAAATATTCTCATTTCTTCTGTTTTAATCACTAATGGTTGAAAATGCATTTTCACAGACTTCTACATTTGGGGTGTTTCTTGCTTTGTTTTTTTTTTCAAATAAAAATTACCAATGTTTTGTTAGACAAAAAAAAATGTGCATGATTTTTTTTCTTTCTTTTTGGCAATTTTGCTCATTGTTTGGGAAAACTTCTAGATTTTAAAGTCTAGCTTATACAAATACATGTAGCTGAAGTTTTAGTATATGAAAGTAGGAGCCTACGTCTGGCTATAAAAATTAGATATTTTAATACATTTAGAGAAATCGCACACTGCTCAAAGATCCTGAAATTAATGTGATCATAATATTAATGCGAAAAATGTGAGCTTGTTATTCTCATTAATAATATGACACATTTATTTCTGTTTTGTCTAGGTGTCCCATGTTATTAAAAAAAAATAAAGACTAAAATTCTAATATATTTATAAAATATAACTGGAAAACAATTCATTGTAGGCGAGACAGACTAACCAATAGTCCATCCACGTGTGACAATTGCAGATTTTCTGTTTTTACTTTTTAAGTTCGCTGCAACTTCGTCATCATTCACTGGGTGAACTGTTCTTTCATTATGACTTAGAAAGCCTTTCACAGATGAGGAAGATTCAGTTGTAATGGTGCATGTTTAGCCAGATTTAGGTAACTATACACATTATGTAAATAATTGCTGCCAAAATTATGCTTCGAGTTGATCTCACCAAAAACCATTAACTAAACCAATTAATTGATACCTTAGTGAGTTGATCTCATTGAAGACGCCAATACCTAAGATTTAAGGGAAAAGTACACAGATGTGTGTTAGGAAAGTAATATTTCAAAGGGAGACCACTCGCATTAATTTCATGTCACATTTCAGCCTGCTCACCTTCACTTGCATTAATTTATGGACATGTTAATTTTAGGGTCTACAGTAAATATTTTCTGGAGCATGACCTAAACCCTCATAGGAACTTGCTCAGTAGTCTAGACCCTTCCCTGCATAATTTTCTTTACACATGCCTGCTAATTGATAGAAATTATTATGTCTATTTTCACACAATATATATTGCTGAAATTACAAACCATTAACTGCTAAAATTTTACACCTGCAAAAATTGCTCATTTTATAATGATTCACATTTTACAATTACTTAAAAATAAATCCGAAGAATATTTCAACATATATTTGACATTGTTTTGATTCATTTATTTTGTTAGATCCATATTAATAATGTAATACTGAAGAAAACAAATACATTTATCCAATATTAGCAATATGAATGTATGAGAAAAAGTGTAATCATAATTAAATAAAAAGGTGATGGAGTAAATTGAGAAAATCTTGTTTTTCTTTTTATGATAACATCTAATATTTCTTGCTTCAGAAAAAAGTAATCCCTTTCAAATACAATATACAAAAACCAAATTTTCTTTTTCTACTTGTATATATTATGTATACACACACAGACACACACCTCCATCTCACAACCATTCATTAACAAATAACTTGACCACAATAAAACCAATACATTTAATACATCTATAAATTTATTTACAAAAGTTCATTTTATTCAACACTGGTATCAATCATGTCTGTGATTCAAAAGTGGTATAAGTTTATGGAATTAAATAGCACACTCCTGGTAGTTATACATGCAGTGAATTGAAAATGACATTATTTAGACATTTTCAATCGGTGCTCCAAAAGGGCACCAGTGAAACAAAAAGAAATACATCAAGAGTTGTGAGAAATTTTATTAACAATATACAATGAAATATCTTCACAAACATGAATGATAAAAATAAAAAGGTTATGAATTCCAGAATAAATGGTATTAAAATGTGTCATTTTAACTGCTCAGCAATGTTTTGTTCATTACAGCAAATTTATACAGCGATATATATAATACCTAGCATCTGCAAAAACATTCCCTGCTGTTTCACTAGGGCTGGCACTATCTTTTACAAACTTACCAACCTAGTAAATTAAGATGTTAAGTTTCGATATCCATGTTAATTTATAAAAAAATTAGTAAATTGGACTTTTGAAAAGTACTCAGTAACGATACTGGCATCAAACGGCAACCTAAATAAAAATATTTTTTTTTAAATCCGAATGTTACCAGAACCTGATAATTTGTTCCAACTTATTATAATATTAACTACATCACTGATGTGTTACAGAGTGATGTCGAAGAGCTAAAAAAGAAAAATATAATTAATGTTGTATCCATCAGCCAGGGTTTTACCAGGGCATACAAAGGGTACAATAACATATACTAAAATCTTGAAAATTAATGAAGACCTTTTCATAATTTGTATAAACATTATAGTAAGAGATTTGTCATAGTACATGAAATGTAGTGTCTCAAAAGATGTCGAACCCACAACTACCTAGTAGGGGACTTGTTATCCATTTTCTGTTTATTATGTACCCTCACATTATTTTTTGGCAGAAACCACGTCAGCTTGGAACACTTCAAGTAATGGTTAATCTAACTGGATGTGTTCATGGTTTAAAAAAAAAAAAAAAAAACCTGGCCGAATTACATCTGCAAAACTGACAAGACAGGAGTTTCACAAGTTTATATATCCAAAATTAATTCTATTTTATTATACTGCACTTCATAAACTGTCCCACTATTATCGGGAAGCATGCATATAGGGGTGGTATACATAAAAATGTTTAGTAAAGTTGATAAATGGGGGTTGTGGGGTGTGCCTTTCAAAAGTGATGTGTATTAAACATAGATGGGAAGGACATGCACATAATGAATTATGGCCGTTTTGTGTTCAACATTGGGTTATTTCAGCATTGTTCTAGATTGTGATAACAGAAACCTGGTGTTACAACGTGGGGTCCTGTTAAATATTACATGTTATTAATAGCACTGCAATACAACGGGACAGAACACACCAATTGTGGAGTACTAGTTTGAAAGGGAAAACTTGAAGGGTCTTCTGAATGAAATGATCCTATGATTTGCTGCATATTGGGCAATCACTCCAGGGCCCCATTTTATGAAGCGATCTTAAGTGCATAGCTACCTTACGCACTTAAAGGTGCCTACTGGATGAACTGGAGCTAGAGTAGGTACAACTGGCTCAATAACCCGTTTTTGGGGGGGGTTTTTTGTTTGTTTAACGACGCACTCAACACCTTATAAGTACAGTTATATCGGCGTCGGACAGATGGTTATGTTGAGAAAAAAAAACAGTGGTTAGCTGACGGGGATCGATTCTAGACCGACCGCGCATCAGGCGGGCACTGTACCACTGGGCTGTGCTGCCCGCTAAACCCCTGTTTAGTGCATGATCATAACCTGAATGCTATGGTAGTAACTGACCATATTCACAGTAATCAAAGTGAATCAATTTGCTATTGAAAAAAGTGAAACTGAAAAGATATTCGACCTCATCACAATCATATTTATTAAACAAAGCACCCACATTTTTTACCAACAATTCCCATTATGGTCAATATATTGCTTTGAAAAATTAATTCGGTAAAAGTTTTTTCTATTATATCTTATGTATATAGTAATTGTAACACTTACTTTGGACAATAAAATAAACTGCTGTTGGATGGTGTAAATGTTTTAAAAACAGTTGTAATGAGGTCTTACTCCAACCCATATTAGTAATAAAATTACTGTCCAGTATTCTAATGACTGAAATGTTATGAAAAGACACAACTATAAATTATTAAACATAAAGTTACTACATGAAAATTGACATGACAGGAACATATTTGTAAAAGTTGTTTCCTTTGCACTACTAAAGCACATACACAGTACAAAATGT